>PVIY010050075.1:0-16388 GCA_004026745.1 Myrmecophaga tridactyla
AAATGAAAGCGAGGGGTAAGGGGTATGGTATGTATAATCTTTTTTTCTCTATTATCGTTTTATTTCTTTTTCTGTTGTCTTTTTATTTCTTTTTCTAAATCAATGCAAATGTTCTAAGAAATGATGAATATGCAACTATGTGATAATATTAAGAATTACTGATTGTATATGTAGAATGGAATGATATCTTAATGTTTTTGTTAATTTTTTTAATTAATAAAAAAAGTTTTAAAAAAAAAAAGAAAAGTGATCCATCACATATAAGGGAAGCTCGATGAGACTATATGCAGATTTATCAACAAAAACTATGGACATGAGAAGGCAGTGGTATGATATATTTAAGATACTGAAAGAGAAAAATTGCCATCCAAGAATTCTATATCTGGCAAAACTGTCCTACAAAAATGGGGGTGAACAGATGTGGCCTCTCTCTCCAGCCAACACAATGAGCAGTCTCACCACCCTACCCCTCTCTACGTGGGGCATGACTCCCAGGGGTGTGGACCTTCCTGGCAATGTGCGACAGAGATCTTGGAATGAGCAGAGACTCAGCATCAAGGGACAGAGAAAAACCCTAGAATGAGCTGAGACTTAGCATCAAGGGATTGGGGAAACCTTCTTGACCAAAAGGGGGAAGAGGGAAATGAGACAAAGTGTCAATGGCTGAGAGATTCCAAACAGAGTCGAGAGGTTATTCTGGAGGTTATTCTTATGCATCAAGTAGATATCATCTTGTTATTCAAGATGTAATGGAGAGGATGGAGGGAACTGCCTGAAAATGTAGAGCTGTGTTCCAGTAGCTATGTTTCTTGAGGATGACTGAATAATGATACAGCTGTCACAATGTGACTGTGTGATTGTGAAAACCTTGTGTCTGATGCTCCTTTTATCTACCTTGTCAACAAAGGAGTAGAACATATGGAATAAAAATAAATAATAGGGGGAACAAATGCTAAAATAAATTTAGTTTGAAATGCTAGTGATCAATGAAAGTGAGGGGTAAGGGGTATGGTAGGTATAATCTTTCTTTTTTTTCTTTCCTGTGTTCGTTTTATTTCTTTTTCTATTGTCTTTTTATTTCTCTTTCTGAATTAATGCAAATGTTCTAAGAAATTATGAATACGCAATTAAGTGATGATATTGTGAATTACTGATTATGTATGTTGTTTTATTTTGTTTCTTTATTTTTTAATTATAAATTTTTTAAAAATGGGGGTGAAAAAGTAAACA
Organism: Myrmecophaga tridactyla; assembly: GCA_004026745.1. Classification (NCBI taxonomy): domain Eukaryota; kingdom Metazoa; phylum Chordata; class Mammalia; order Pilosa; family Myrmecophagidae; genus Myrmecophaga; species Myrmecophaga tridactyla. Next base: position 1,231 of record PVIY010050075.1, read on the forward strand.
AAAAACAAAAATAAAACTTAAAAATGAAGGTGAAATTAAAATATTTCAAACAGACACCAAGAAAATTTGTTACCACGAGACCTACTCTACAAGAAATACTAAAGGGAGCACTACAGGTAGATAGAATGAAGTGGAACAGGTTGGGGTTAAAGTAATTCAGAACATAGGGGTAAGGAAGACAATGTCTATATTTCAGAACCACACATACTCTTTCAGATCAATGGAAGAAAGGTTTATTCGATCTGGAACTGAAATGTTCTGTAGTGCATAATCTAATTCAGCCTATCTGTATAGCTCATTTGAACAAGCGAAACACAGGGAGCCCAGAATAAGAAAGAGGTCCTTTAATCCTGTATAGATTATTGTAATGTCTGGATACATCCTAGAGTATATTAAGCAGATAATCAAAAAGTATTGCCAAAGTCCTAAGAAAGAATATGGAACTATTAAACATTACCATCAGGGAATCCCCTGATACTGTGTTAAACTTTAGGGACATCCAAATCAACACGCCATGCCCTCAATCATGAGGCTTACTCTTGTGAAGCTAATGTAGGTAGTGGAGAAGTTTAGACTACCTATAGCATGCTTAAGAGTTAACTTCTGGAGGATCTCTTTTGGTGCTCAGATGTGGCTTCAGTCACTCTAAGCCCAACTTTGCAAGTAAAATCATTGCCCTCCCCCCTAGGTGGGACATGGCATCCAGGGGTGAAAGTCTCCCTGGCAACGTGGGAGAAGACTCCCAGGAATGAATCCAGGCCTGGCACTGTGGGATCAACAATCCCATCTTGACCAAAAGGGGGAAAAGAAGTGAAACTAATAAAGTATCAGTGGCAGAGAGAGTTCATATAGAGTCGAGAGGATACTCTGGAGGTTACTCTTATGCAAGCTTCAGGTAGATCTTGCTACCTATCATAACCTGCCAACCCCACCAGGACAATTCCATCCAATTCTAAACACACCTAGGGCAATACATAAGATTACACAAGGGTTTCATGCACTAGATTAACTTTCCAGAAACCTACAACCTCCAGATGGGTCCCTGGTCCAGATAAGTCCTGAAACCTAGCCCAGCCTCTCCAGAACATCAGATAGTTCCATCTCCCTACCCCATATTAGAGACAGACCCTTCCAATATAAAAAATTTAGAACTGCCATAGCTCAAACACCCCTAAAGAGAGGGATGGAAAGATCAAAGGTGATGGTGGAGTTATATAGGATTTAACAAATGAATATGAATGCTGAATCATTAAATTGATATCTCTTTTAGTCTCCAGTATTTTAGTGCAGCTAGAAGTAAAAACCTGAAAATGTTAAATTGTAACCCATGTCAAACTCCGAAATATGTTCTACAACTAATTGTGGTGCTGTGCTTTGAAATTTATAGCTTTTCTGTATATATGTTATTTTTCACACAAAAAAGGAGAAAAAAGTCGATTGTGATGATAAAAAAATATTTAAGCCCTCTAGCCTTCTATATTCTGGACCAGCTAGAAGGAAAAATATGAGAGGATCGTATGGTAGCCCATGACAAACTCTGGGATCTGTCCTGTAACCACTTGTTGAAGAGTGCTTTGAAAACTATTGCTTTTTTATTTCTTTGCTTTGTATATATGTTATACTATAGAATAAAAAAAAAAGTTAAAAAAAAATGAACAGAGAGATACAAGTTCTGGAGAAAAAGTAGAGAAAAAGATGTGTCTATTCACAGTTGGTAGGGAAGTAGTGTGGTGTAGGCTCCACAGGAGGCAAAGGGGTGAGGTTGCCATATGATCCTACAAAATCCTGTAGTTTGGTGTATATTTGCAGGAACTGAGAATGGGACATTTGTACACTGATGTTTACGGAGGCAATGTTCCTGTTTTTAATGAATGGAGGTAGCCTAAGGGTACATCTACTGAGGAATGGAAGGGAGAACTGTGATATACACATACAACAGACTACTGAGTGGCTGCAAGAAGGAATGAAATTGTGAGGCATGGAACTAGGCAAATCAATATTCAGGACAGTACAGTGAATGAAATAAGCCAGAAACAAGACAAATATTATAATACCTCTACTAATATGGGCTAACAATAATGTGCAAATTCTGAGAACTGAATTCAAGAGGATAATCAATCAAGGGAAGGCCTATAGCAAAGGTTCCTCGATTGCAAACTCTTACAGCAGTCACACATATTCCAGAGTAGTAACTGCTATTTTTAAATTCTGAAATGTTGAGCTCTTTGTGTATAACCCGGTTGTGCCCTGGAACTTCAGGGGTTTTTTTACTTCTATTCTTATTTTTATTTTTTGGAGTAATGAAAATGTTTAAAAATCTATTTTGATGACAAATGCACAGCTATATGATGATACTGCGAACCACTGATTGGACAATTTGGTTAATTATACGGTATATAAATATATATCTCAGTAAAACTGCTTAAAAAAAAAAATGAGCCTGATCAATAAGCATCCCTAACTAAGGAAGAAAATGTGATATCATGGTTTAAAAGTGAAATGGAGTTGTGATATGAAGTTTGCCATAAAAGTAAAAATTAAAAGAAATAGGTCTTCATGGACTTACAAAACAAATGTTCTACTTGAAAGCTGCTAGGACAATATGATGCATCCTACCTGAACAGAGAGAAGCACCCACACATGAAAAAATTCCTGTAAATGATATTCATTTATGAATTGCTAAATAGCTTTCCTACTATTAAAAATCACATCTTTAGTAAAGGGTAGGTAAAGGACAGATTTCTGGCAGTGGTAGTTGTGTAGGTAAAAATAATGGCCCCCCTATATTTCTACATCTTATTCCTGAAACCTGTATTTTTTACATGGCAAAAGGGAATCTGCAATAAGTTAAGGACTCTGAGACAGGGAGATTATTCTGGATTCTTCAGTCAGGGTCGATCACAGTGGTTCTTACAAGTAAGTAGAAGAGGAAACCAGAAGAGGTCAGAGTGATGTGATGTGAGAAGGACTCAAGCCATGTTGTTGACTATGAAGATGGAGGAAGGAGACTATGAGCCAAAGAATGCAGGTGTCCTCTAAAGCTGGAAAAGTCAAGAAATAGATTCTCTCCTAGAGCCTCCAGAAGGGAACACCACCCTAATTACATCCTGATTTTAGTCTAGTAAGATCCACAATGGACTTCTTATCTGCAGTTATAAGATGATACATTTGGGTTGTTTTAAGCCACTAAATTTGTGGTAATTTGTTATGGCAGCAGTAAGAAACTACTATAAAAATATTATCTACAACAAACACAGATAATTCCTTAAAAGTTTTGTATGAGGCTCTATAAAATATGTTAAGATTTAGTAAGCATTACTAAAAAATGCAACTGCTTCTCTATACAAAGCTGGCATGGAAAATATAAAACTAGATTTTATTAAAAGATTCAACTACAACTAATTTTTGTTGAAAAACTGGGTTAGAAAACAAAATAGAATAAGATATTAAAAAAAACAAAACATAAAGGTGATAAAAATTAAGTAGGAAAATTTGATATTCCTCACAGATAACAATAAAACAGAGACTGTTATTATATCCTTCCCGATAAGTCAGTCAGAGGCAAAAATCAGTATTTTCTTTTAACATTCACATTTACCTGATGATCCTCTGAGCAGCATACTGATGGAGGGAACGAAACTGTGCTGACATATTTGCTAAAGCTGCCAAACAATTTGTGTGAAGGTATTTGTCCTGTCAGAAAACAGCAATTTTAAAACACATATCAAGTCTTCTCTACATTTTAAGCAAGATTAATTAATTAGAAGCAACTCAACTATCATTGGTTTTAGAAAGTCTTTTTGTTTTTTGTTTTTTTTGCATGGGAAGTTCAGGTCCACAATTCTTTATCAGCAAAACAAGTTCAAAAAGCACTGAAAATTGAAAGTTATTTCAAGACTCATATTGCTTCCAAATGACTATTCATGTTTTCCCACTACTGGGCATATTTAAATATTTTGCTGCAGATATCTTACTGTTTAATTATAGGATGCTGCTGCAGGTTCTGGTTACATAGAGTACATAACATAATTATCTTTTGAAAATATAAAACATTCTGCATTCTAAACCACACCTAGCTCCTAGGATTTCAGGTAAGAGATTGTAGACATATATCTACATTACCTTCGCAAACAATGAAACAGTTCAGCAAATCTGACTACTTCTCTTAGCTATGAATTCTATACATCGCTCTTTGACAAAACATATCTATTGCCTAAAACCAAAATTTGTTCCCAGGCAGTACAAATGGAATCTAGTAGAAATTTCCCCTTTCCATTTTAAAGTTTTCTCTTACGTCTACTTGTATTTTTCATCTGAGCTCATATTTTCTTGTGCTCATGTTTATCATTTGTTTTCCTTTTAAAAAGCAAATCAGTTTTATTGGTTCAGCAAAGAAAAACAATATATCTTTTACCTCAATGTGCTCCACTGCTTTCCTATTTCATGTAAAATATTCTGATCATATAATCTACTAAATATTAAGAAACAAACTATATATGCATTACCTTAGAATCATGTAATACAGTGACTCTATGCTGATGAATATTTTTCCCTCATTTTTCATGAGAATTTTAATACTCTAAAAATTGGGATTGCTTTAAACTATAGTCTTAATTGTACCGTACACATAAAGATAGAAAAACAGCTATGGAATACTTACTCTTGTCCTTGTCATGTTGTACTGAATGGTTCTTATTACGACCAGTATGAGGAGACTTCCCAGTGAAATCTCTGTTAAAACCCGTTCTGAATACCAAGTAATATTTTTTAATATCTGCAATGGAGAAGAAAAGTAGTATGACTGCATGTAATTACACCATGTCCACAATTTCTGAAAGGCCATGGATGGCTTTTCTCTGATGGAGAGTTAAATAGTATATAAAATTGAACTGTGAAAGCCAGAAACAAAACAGCAATTATTGTATGGTCTCATTTAGAAAATGCTTATAAGAAAACAGGGACTTCAATTGTAAGCTCTTACAGGAGTCACATTTAGTCCGGAGTGGTAATTATTATTTCTGGGTTTTGAGAGGCCGTTTTATCCATGTATATAACCTGGTATTTAAAGATAAGAATGAAGCTAATTAGGTTGAGATTAAGGTAATTCAGAACACAGGAGCAAGGAAGACATTGTCTATATTTTAGAAACTCACCTACTCCTTGAGACCAAAGGAAGAAAGGTTTATTTTGTCCAGAACCTAAATTTCCTGTAGCGTATAATCTAACTTAACCTGTCTGTATAGCTCATTTAAACAACTGAAACACAGGTAGCCCAGACTAAGAATGAGGGCCTTTCATCCTGTATAATTTAAGGTAATACCTGGATACATCCCTAGAATATATTAAGCAGATAATCCAAAAGTATTGGCAAAGTGTCTTGAGGGATGGGAGAAAAAATTTGGAACTATTAAACTTTACCATCGAGGAAACCCCTGATACTGTGTCAAACATTAGGGATATCCAAATCAATAGGACAAGTTCTACATTTTGGCAGGGGGGATGGTGCATGGTCTAGGAATCGAACCCGGGTCTCCTGCATGGAAGGCGGGCATTCTAATCACTGAACTACCCGTGCACCCTCCAAGCTCTAGATTTTGAAGCTTGCTCTTGTGAAGTTTATGTTTGTAGCGGAGAAGCTTAGCCTACCTATATGTAATGCTAAGAGTTAATTCTGGAGGACATATTTTGTTGCTCAAAGCCCAATTCTCTTTAAGCCCAACTCTACAAGTGAAAACACTGCCCTCCCTCCTATATGGGACATGACATCCAGGGCTGAATGTCTCCCTGGAGGCACGAGAGATGATTCTCAGGGATGAGACTAGCCTTGGCACCATGGGATCAACAATGCCAACCTAACCAAATGTGGGAAAAAGAAGTGTAACAAATAAGGTATCAGCGGCTGAGAGAGTTCAAATAGAATCGAGAAGCTACTCTTGATGTCACTCTTACACAACCTTCAGTTAGATATTGCAACCTATCATAACTTGCCAAACCCCAACCAAAACCATTCCAGCCAGTCCTAAAGAACACCTAGGACAATATGTAAGATTCTACAAGGTTTCATGCACTAAGGTAACTTCCCAGAAACCCACAACCTCCGGATGGGCCCCTGGACGAGATTAAATCCAGAAACTTAGAGGGGCCAGCCTCTCCAGAACATCTAGTTCCATCCCCCTATCCCATATTATCGACAGCCCCTTCCAACATGAAAAAGTTAGAATGGGCATAGCCCAAATACCCCTAAAGAGTGGAAAAAAGACCAAAGGTGATGGTAGAGAAGGTGGGCTTAACAAATGAGTATGACTGCAAAATCATTGAATTGATATTTCTTTTAATCTCCAGTATCTTAGAACAGCTAGAAATAAAAGCCTAAAATTGTGGAATTGTAACCAATACCAAACTCTGAAATCTGTTCTACAACTAATTGTTGCAATGCGCTTCGAAATTTATTGCTTTTTGTATATAAAAGAAAAAAAAAGCCAATTGTAACAATAAAAAATATTTTTTCCTTCTAGCCTCCAATGTTCTGGAGCAGCTAGAAGGAAAATTTGAGACATGACAATCTGAGAAAACTGAGACATGACAGATTGCATGACAAACTCTGAGATCTGCCCGGTAAACTACTTGTTGAAAAGTGCTTTGAAAACTACTGCTTTTTCCTTACTTTGCTTTGTATATATGTTATATTACTCAATAAAAAAAGTTAAAAAAAATGAATTGTGAGACTTTCAGCTCAAGATAGCAAACTGTACCAATGTGTTTACTTCCCCTTCCTTCTTAAATACATATATATATCTGGGAAAATAAGGAGGATATCATTATTAGACGAAAGTGAGATATATCTGAAAAAGATATGATATATATAGAAAAGCAGGAAAAAAGGTCAGAACTTTTTTGAAAGATAACATAAGAAAATATGGGGGCTTCTTGAAAAGTAAGTAGAACTTTCCCAAAAGACAGAAAAATTCCAGGAAAAGTCAAGATTGTAAATGAGCCTGTATCTTCAAGAGGAGGCATGCCAGCAGGTAGAGCTGCTCAGAGCAGGCAGCAAACTTCCAGACCTTAGCTAACAAGAACTGTTTTCTAAATAAAGTTGAAACACTTTGACAATAGATCTGTAACATGGCATCAAAGTGAGGTACAAAAACTGGACAGCACTGCAGCCAATTCCAGGCTGTCACAACAAAGGAAGAAAAACGTGAAAATAAACAGTCTTAGCTGAGCACTACAACACCCTAATGCTCTCTTTCTTTAAGGTTGCTCCTGTTTCCTTTCTCCTCGACTCAAAAAGTTGTTTCTCAATGTGCCACATCCTTTCCATTGGTGCATGATAAAGGAAAAGACTTCTAGACTAATTCCTGCTCTCCACAAACAAGATACATCCATCTTCAGAGACAACAGACCCCCACCATTCACAACCACATTTGTTCATCCATTCCTCTGTTGATTAGGTTGCTTCCATGTTTTGGCAGTTGTGAATAATGCCGCTATGAACATCAATGTGCAAATACCTGATCAGTTCTTTTGGGTACATGCCTAGAAACAGAATTGCCAGATTAGATGGAAATTCTATTCTTAACTTTCTGAGGAACTGTCAAACTATTTTCCACCGTGGCTGCACCATTTTACAATACCACTTTCAAAACAAAGGTATCTAGAATTTCATTTGTAACTGTGAATGAATAATAATAATAATAGATACTAAAAAAAGCTGAAGAAATTTTGCCATTTAAAAGAAAAATATGATGAATATAATAAAACTTTTGTTCTAATTATCAGTGTATATGAAATATATAGAGAAAAACATGTTAAATAAAACAATGATATAATGTTATCTCATATGTAATGGGTTAATCATTATTTTTAAGTGAACTAATGAAATATTCTATAAATATATCAGTTTTAAATTTTAATCTGGTAAATGAGGAGAACATAACTCATATACACAAAAGTTTTTAGGGTCCTTAGTAAAATAATTTTTAGCATGTGAAGACCAAAACATTTGAGAAACACTGCTCTAAGTTTATAGGGGAAGACTAACTCAAGATATTCATTTGGTGACTTTTTAAAAATCTATCTTTTAAAAGGTCACACACTTGGGTATAGTTCTGTTTCTCCTCTCTCAGCTCCTTCATTTAAAAATAAATTGTTATAAGCTATCCTTATTTGGAACAGAGGTCATTAATTTTTTAATGTAATTTTATTGCAATATATTCATAATTTATACAATCCAGCCAAAGTATACAATCGATGGTTCATAGTATCATCCATGGCTATACATTCATCACCAAGATCAATCTTAGAACATTTACATTACTATAGAAAAAGAAACAAAAAGAAAAAAGAAAACCCCAAACATCCCATACCCCTTACCCCTCTCTCTTACTGGCCACTAGTATTGCACTCTACCTAATTTAAGGACGTATAACAAAGGTACCAGCATTAGTTCTTAATGTCTCTTATGTGTGTTAATTATATAACAGGATACAGAAAGTATATCGTAAGTAAAAGCAGTCTTACTTAACACTGAAAAAATATTTAATAGGTATTCACAGAGTAAAATTACACTGTTACTATGAAAACCAGAAATAGAAGGATACAGCCCTAACATGACAAACGGCATATCTGAAAAAACCCACAGCTGACATTATTCTCAATTGTGAAAGCCTGGAACAAGACAAGGATGCCCACCTGTCACCACTGTCACTGAAAATTGTGCTGGATGTTCAAGCCAAAATATCAGCAACAGAAAGACACAAAAGGCATTCAAATAGGAAAAGAAGAAGTAAAAATCACCCCCCACACAGAGACATAATCCTATACATAGAGAATCCTGAAAAACATACAACAAAACTACTAAAGCTAATAAATGAATTCAGCAAAGTGGCAAGATACAAGATCAACATGCAATCAGTGGTGTTTCTATATAACAATAATGAACAATACAAGAGGAAATCAATTTTAAAAGTTCATGCACAATATCAACTAAAAGGATCAAATATCTAGGAATAAATTTCATCAAGGATGTAAAGGACTTGTACACAGACAACTACAAAACACTGCTGAAAGAAATTAAAGGCGGCCTAAATAAATGGAAGGATATTCCATATTCATGGATTGGAAGACTAAATATTGTTAAGATGTTGATTCTATACAAAGCAATTTACAGATTCAATGCCAGTCCAATAAAAATTCCAACAGACTTCTTCACAGAAATGGAAAATTCAATCATCAAATTCATATGGAAAGGTAAGGAAGCCCCAAATAACCAAAACCATCTTGAGAACAAAGAACAAAGTTGGAGAACTCACATTTCTTGACTTTAAAACTTCTTACAAAGCTACAGTAAGCAAAACAGTATAGTACTGGCACAAGGACAGTCAAATTTAGAGTTCAGAAATGAACCCTCACACCTTTGGCCAACTGGTCTTTGACAAACTCAGGGGAAAGAACAGACCCCTCAACAAATGGTGCTGGGAGACTGGGATATCTATATACCCAAGAATGAAGGTGGATCCCTACCTCACACCACACATAAAAATTAACTCAAAATGGATCAAAGGCCTAAATTTATGAACTAAAACTATAAAACTCCTACATAGGAAAACATCTTCAGGATCTTGTGGTAGGCAATGTTTTTTAGACTTCACTCCAAAAGCATGAGTAACAAAAGAAAAAGATAAATAAGACTTAATCAAAATGTAAAACTTTTTTACATCAAATGACTTTTTTAAGAAAATAAAAAGATAATCTACAAAATGGGAGAAAATATTTGGAAACCATATATCCAATAAGGTCAACATCCAGAATATATTTTTAAAATTGTACAATTCAACAATAAAAAGAATAACAACCCCATTGAAAAATGGGATAAAGAGTAGACATTTCTCCAAAGAAGAGTAACAAATAGCCAATAAATATATGAAAAGATGCTCAACATCATTAGCCATCACGTAAATGCAAATCAAAACCACCAGATACTATCTCACACCCACGAGAAGGTCTACTTCTCGTAGGAAAAAAAAAATTTTGGAGGGGACATAGAGAAACAGGAAAACTCGTAATTTGTTGTGGGATGGTAAAATGGTATAGCCACAGTGGAAAACAGTTTGACAATTCTTCAGAAAGTTAAGAACAGAATTTCCATCTGATCTGGCAATTCCACTTCTAGGCATGTACCCAAAAGAACTAAATGGATATCTGCACATTGATGTTCACAACGGCATTATTCACAACTGCCAAAACATGGAACCAACCCAATCAACAGGTGAATAGATAGACAAAATGTGGTATACACAAAAAACAGAATACTGTTTGGCCATAAAATAGGAAGGAAATTCTGGGGTGCATGGGTAGCTCAGTGGTAGAATTCTCACCTGCAGTGCAGGAGACCTGGGTTCAATTCCTGACCCATGAACTAAAAAAAAAAAAATAAAAATCAACAAATGGTGCTGTAATAATGAAATATGCAGAAGGTAAAAGAATGAAGTGTGACTTCTACTGCATGGCATACAAAAAAAAAAAAAGGACTGAAATTCTGATGCATGCTATAACACAAATGAACCTTGAACACATCCTACTGAGTGAAATAAGCCACATATAAAAGCAGTAATACTATATGATTTTACTGATATAAAATAATTAGAATAAGAAAATTCATAGTCAGAAATGAGAATACATGTTACTAAGGCCTGGAATCAGGTAGGGAATGGGGAGTTTCTATTTGGAATAATAGAAAAATTTTGGCAATGGATAATGCTGATGGAGGCACAATTTTGTGAATGTGATTAACACCACTGAATTGTGTATGTCAAAAGGGTTAAAAACAGAAATTTTAGCCTGTATATACATTACCACCAAACATTAAAAATAAAAAAAAACCATAGAACTACACAACACAAAGAATGAACCCCAATGTAAACATTAGGCTAAAGACAATAGAGTAATTATAATAATGGTTCATTAATTCTAACAGAGGCACCCCATTAATGCAAAATATTAATAAAAGGGAAAACTGTGTGTGGGAACTCTTTATTTTTCTGCATGATTTTTCTGTAAACCTACAACTGCTCTAATAAATAATCATTTACAACCATGTGTTATTTTTCTTCAAAAAGAAAACCAATATTTTTAAATTTACTTCTTAAAAATGACACACTACCATAAATTTGCAATTCTCTATATTTAAAGAATTACTTCTAAGAAAGAATGTGTCATAGAGAGAGGAAATATATAGGAGGAAGAGGAATATCATATCTGACATAACATATAGCAAAAACCAAGACTCTCTCAAGATTCTGGAGTGTAAGGCAGTCAAAAGTCTTGAATGGTGACTATTAACAGAACTTGATGAACCATAAAATTTACCACAGCATATATTCAACAATTTAGGTAGTGTAGTTCCCCAATTATAAAAGAACCTTCAATATCAAGTTGTATATCTTTTTCTCTATTAAATATAATTTCTCATAAATATTTGGGAGAAAATGTAATTTATATTAATCATATGTTTTAGATAAAAAAGTCCAGCTCACTATTGAAAGGAATTGTAGGATGAAATACTATTCCCTATTTTATGGACAACTGGGGCCACAGCTAATGATTACACATAGAGGTCTTTGGTGCAAGCATTTTAACTTACTCACTTTTACTATTATCTATGGAAAGGGAAGGGATCACAGTAAACAGATATCAACAAAAATATCAGGTTCTAGAGAAAAAACAAACAAACATTTAAATGCCCAAATTTGAAATGTCATCTAGAATATCATGAAATCCTTATGGGAGTGAACCTGAATGCAAATGGAACATATTTTACCTTCACCATCTTACCACCCCCATTTTGACAGTTAGTAAAGTTTAATTTTAATACAAAATTCTATGCTAACTTACAGAAAAGAATATAATAAGCACATATATACCCACCCCTGAATTTTGTGATTTCTTAGCATTTTTATCATATTTGCTTCAAAGTTTATGTTTTAACTTGTTATATTTTTGTTGTTGCTGAAACAAATAAAACTTCACAGAAGTAGGTGAGACACCCCCCAATGATCCCTTCCCTATTTTCATCCCTCTTTTCTTATTCTCTAAAGGTAGCCATGATCCTCCTTGTTTTATTTTGCATGTTTTAAACATTTTCAATATTATAAACATTGCTGTGATGAACACTGCTGTACATGTCTTTTTCATGCAAATGTACAAGAGTATTCCTAGATAACCTTTGGAATGAGACTGCTGAGTTTTGGGGTATAAGCAGCTTTGGTTTTACTAGTACCTCTTCATGCTCAACACATACCTATTTGATAATCCAGCAATTCTATTCTTCCATATATACCTGAGACAGATCTAAGTGCATATGTCCACCAAGATATATGTCTAAAAAAGTACTCAGCAGCCTTATTAAAAATAGCCTAAAACTGGAAGAAACTGATTACCAACAAGAGAACTGGATAAACAGATTGTGGCATATTCATATAATGGCACACGGCAACAAAAAAGAACAAATTACTGATACTTGCCACAATGTGGATGACTCTCAGGAACATTATGTTAAGCAAAAGAAGCCAATATAACAGAAAATGCACTGTAATTCAAGGAGAAGCAAAACATAACCTACTGTGATGGAAGTCAGAACAGTGGTTACTTCTGGCAGGGGTGGGGTACTGACCAAGAAAGGAAGTATTGATGGTGTCAGAAATTTTTATCTGGATCATAATGATACAGGGTGTATACATACGTAATAATTCATTAGTTGTACCGTGAAAACCTGCATACTTTCTATATGTATGCTACACTTCAATTATAAAAATGTTTTTTTAAATCACATTGATTTTTTAATTCCTTATTAAGAGAAAGATAAACACGAAAAACACAGAGTAAATTATGCAAATGTTTGCTCTCTGGGGGCTCTTTACTAAATGCTAAGTCAAGAAACTTGTATATTTTACCCAACTTTGTAACCCAAATAGTCAAAATACATTTAAGCTTAATTGAAATCATAGGCATACCATGATTTTTTGTCATAAGAGGCAAAAAAAAAAAAAAAGTTTTAAGGGAACATTAAAGGAGAGCAAGGAAGATATCAAAGTCCTATTGAAAATGGGGGAGAAAATGAATGTATTTGTACCCTATGTAAAACTCCCATTCTGTTCTTCTACGAGTCCAAAACAGCAAGGAGAATGGAAAAGTTCCTCTCAGAAACTGATCAGCCAAAAAGAAAAGGCCTAGAGAGAACAGGATTTCTAGTAAAAGAGACTATTTAGAACAAGTAACAGTAAATAAGCCCTGCCCACACAAAAAAACTTCCCACCAACTGTTCAGAACTCTACTCCTAAATATGAACAGATCACCAGACATTTGAGGAAAGCCTCCAATGTGGACTAAGACAGAAGTCCAAGAAGAATATGAAAGTGAGAGAATATGAGATGTGTCTGAATATATTTAGGAGGGATTCTCAGTTCTGTTGAAATACTAGGGTATGAAAGAATACTTGGTACATTAAAAACTAAATAAACAAAAAAAGTACAATGATATATTACAGAAAAGTGAACATACACAAGAAAGCAAATGTAATAAACATATATATGTAGTTGAGCTAAAAATAATAGGTAACATACCCATAATAATATAAAAGCTGAGTTAAGCAAAATGGCAGTAGGATGAAAGGAGAAAAGTCTATGTGCTGGAAAGAGAGCTGGAAAAGAGGGAGGAGGGCTGGGGACATAAATGAAATCAGAAAGAAAGATAGATGTTAAAGATTGAGATGGTATAATCCAGAATGCCTGGAGTATATAATAATAGTGAAATGTACAATGTACAAATTTTAAAAATGTTTTTGCATGAGGAAGAACAAAAGAATGTCATTATTGCAAGGTGCTGAAAATAGATGATAATTAATACTTTAAAATATCACCTTATGTGTGAGACTTAAGCAAAAAATGTTTATTTGTTACAAAATTTATATTTTGACTAGAGCATTTCCTAATATAACTCATGTAGATAGTTTGATTGAATGTCATAAGTACTTGGAATCTCAGGTAGCACATGAGATTTTGTTGGTTTGTCCAGAGTGATGCCCCGATGAATCCCAGAATGATTTGATCAGTAACTGGAAAAGTATTTGCAAGCCTCCTTCGGGGAATGGTGAAAGCGGGGAGAAATTCAACTTCCCCAAGTTGAATTCTTGACATTCTCACTAGCAGTGTGGACAACCAAAGCTATAGGCTGAGCCCCCAGTCTTGGGGTTTGTTCATATGAAACTTAACCCCACAAAGGATAGGTCAAGTCTACTTAAAATTTAGGCCTAAGAGTCACCCCCAAGAGAGCCTCTTTTGTTGCTCAGATGTGGCCTCTTCCTCCAGCCAACATGACGAGCAGTCTCACCACCCTCCCCCTCTCTGCGTGGGACATGACTCCCAGGGGTATGGAACTTCCTGGCAACGTGGGACAGAGATCCTGGAATGAGCTGAGACTCAGCATCAAGGGACAGAGAAAAACCCTAGAATGAGTTGAGAATTAACATCAAGGGACTGAGAGAACCTTCTCGACCAAAGGGGGAAGAGTGAAATGAGACTAAGTGTCAATGGCTGAAAGATTCCAAACAGAGTTGAGAGGTTATCCTGGAGGTTATTCTTATGCATTAAGTAGATATCATCTTGTTGTTCAAGATGTAGCAGAGAGGCTGGAGGGAACTGCCTGAAAATGTAGAGCTGTGTTCCAGTAGCCATGTTTCTTGATGATGATTGAACGATGATATAGCTTTCACAATGAGACTCTGTGAATGTGAAAACCTTGTGTCTGATGCTCCTCTTAGCTACTATATCAACAGAAGAGTAGAACATATGGAATAAAAATAAATAATAGGGGGAACAAATGTTAAAATAAATTTAGTTTGAAATGCTAGTGATAAATGAAAGCAAGGGGTAAGGGGTATGGTATGTATAATCTTTTTTTCTCTATTATCGTTTTATTTCTTTTTCTGATGTCTTTTAATTTCTTTTTCTAAATCGATGTAAATGTTCTATGAAATGATGACTATGCAACTATGTGATAATATTAAGAATTACTGATTGTATATGTAGAATGGAATGTTATCTTAATGCTTTTTTGTTAATTTTTTTAATTAATAAAAAAAGTTAAAAAAAAAAAAAAAAAAA
>PVIY010050076.1:0-16323 GCA_004026745.1 Myrmecophaga tridactyla
CCTCTAAATCCCTCTTTGGCCTGGGAACCTTCCTGTTTTTTCCTTTCAGGTCTCAGGGCAATGGGAAGCAACATTAAAGGTTGCATGTGTCTTACCATATTTTGTGAGTCCTTGCCTTTGCAAGAACCCCCTCAAATTAAAGGAAAGAGAATCTGCTTCTGGCCTCCCCTTTAGTGTAAGCAATTACCTAGATGCTGTTATGTGCTAGGCACCAAGCAGATACTGAGGGTACAGCAGAGACAGAGCAAGCACCTGTGTTCCCACAGTTTATAGTCTAGTTCTGTAAGACAAAAAGTTAACACATAAACAAGGATCGATAAAGTATATCAGATGGTAATAAGTGCTCTAAAAACCAATATGGTGGTAAGGAGGAAATGTGCCAAGAGCAAGAGGGGATTATTATGTCAAACAGGATAGCCAGGGGAGGCCATTCTTATAAGGTGACATTTGAGGAGAGGACTGAAGGAAGTGAGGGTTAAGCCATGTCATGGGACTTTTTCACTGTTTTCTGTAAAAAATCCATTTTGCATAGACCAACATATTTATTGCAAAAGAAAACTAGGAAAAGGTTTTTGTAATGGGTGATGATGAACACATTACTGTGAACATAATTAATGTCAGCAAATTGTACACTTAAAAAAAGCTGAAATAGCAGATTTTATGTTACGCACATGTTACCAAATAAAAAAATTTTTAGGGAAACTAAGAACTTGGCCCTTAAATTTTAAAGGGTGAAATAAAAAGCCAATCTGGTATTTTCATCCATTCAAAACATTGCATGGGACCAACAGATTTTATTGCTCATGAAGAATAAGCTCTAGATTGAGTTCTTGGTACCATTTGGGCATTCACAGAGATTTGGGTGGGTGGAAGGTCAACCAAATTCCACCCCTGGATATAAGCGCCATGAGGCAGGGATCATGCACTGCTATTTCCCCAGTGTCTAGAGGAGACCCTAGCAGATGGTAGGTGCTCAATAAATATTTTTTAACAGCTTTGTAGAGATTCAGGAGGTATCTCATTGTGGTTTGATTTCCATTTCCCAAGTGACTAATACTCCTTGAGTATATTTTCATATGCTTACTGGCTGATTGTACATCTTCTTTGGAGAAATTTCTATTCAAATCCTTTGTCCATTTTTAATTGGGTCACTTGTCTTTGATTTGTAAGGGTTCCTTATAGATTCTGGAAACAAGTCACATCAGATACATGATTTGTAAATATTGCCTCTCATTCTGTAGGTTGCCTTTTCATTTTCTTGATGGTGTCCTTTGACACTCAAAAGTTTTTTATTTTAATAAGGTTCAATTTGTGAACCTTCTGTTTTACTGTTTGGGCTTTTGGTGTCATAACTAAGAAATCATTGCCTAACCCAGATGTCATAAAGATTTACTCTTTTGTTTTCTTCTGAAAGTTTTAGTTTTAGCTTTTACATTTATATATATGATCCCCTTTGAGTTCATTTTTGTTAATGGTGAGACAGGGGTACAAATTCATTCTTCTACATCTGGATAGCTAGGTTTCTTAGTTAAGATCTACTTAATGAATGAAATTTGAAGTGACTTGTATTCAGGGATTGCCAGGCATCTGGAATTTTTCCTTATCTTTTTTATAGACTAAAAGAAAAATTTGGATCTATTGAACTGGTACAGAATAGACTGAATCTAGTTTTGTGTAACTTATACCTCTAAAGCTTTTAGAATTGAAAGAAAGTACATTAAAACTGGTGGCAAAGTATGATAGCTTTCAGCCCCATTAGGTTCTGCTGATAATTCTGCTAGTAGCAAAATGGGGATGGTGTCAAAACATTCCTAGCACAAGAAAAACTCCTATGACGCTGGGAAGGGGAATTCCTTGGCTCGTGGGGCAAGAGTAGACTTTAGCTGAATTGGAAAGGTTGAATAAGGATGGGAGAATTAGAGCTCTCAGGGTCCTAATGACCATAGTACAGAAAGCTATAGAGCGATTTTCATCTTTTAAATTTTCCACCTCAAAATTTCAATTTAAGTATATTAGAGAATTTTCTCCACCATTAAAATGCATCTCTTTTTATCACGAAGACCCAACTTATGTGACTATCTCAGTGAAGCCACCTCAGACTCCTCCAGATATCTCTGCCTGAGATTTCAAGATACTTTGGCTTTCCCAAATCCTCCACCCTGTCTGGTGAACTCAGGGAGACTGCCAGCCTCTGTTTGGACTTTCCCTTCTGTGGCGTGGAAATTCTCTTTGGTGAGTAAGCTGAGGCAATCATGGGCTTACCTTGTTTTTTTCCCTTCATTCATGAACCACTACCTGTTGCTCAGCATCTGAAAGCATTGTTTGTATTTTTTTTTCTGATATTTTAGTTGTGAACCCAGTTCCTAGTACTACATCATGACCAGAAGTAAAATTTCCATACCCCCAATTTTTATATGTCGTGCTTTCATTTTCATTTGATGCAAAATATTTTCTATCATCCTTTGTGATTTCTTATTTGATAAATAGGTTATTCAAAAGTGCGTGAACAATTTCCAAGTATTTAGAGAGTTATTCATGTATCTCTCCGTCATTGCTTTTGGTTTAATCGCATTGCGGTCAGAAAACATGTTTCGTGTGATGTCAATTCTTTTAAATTTGTTGAGAATTGGTTTTTGTGGCCCAGAATCTGGCTTATACTGGTCTATTTTTTTTTAAGTTTGTTTTATTTTTCTTGTGTGGAGTGTTTCATAAATGGCAATTATATCAAGTTGGATAGCAGTGCTGATCTTACCTTCTATATCCTTACCAACTTTTTGCTTTGTTTCATCAGTTACTGAGTGAAGAGAGTTGAAATTTAACTATGATTTTGGAGTAATCTATTTTCCTTTCAGATCCATCCGTTTTTGCTTAAAATATTTTGAAGTTCCATTATTTGTTGCATACCCAATTAGGTTTATTTTGCCTTATCAATGAATTGGCTTCTTTATCATACTATAATGTCTCTTTTTATCCCATATAATAACCCTTGTTCTGAAATCTACTTTGTCTGATATTAATATAACCAATCCAGACATAATTTGAGTACTGCTTTCATAATGCATATTTTCTTCCATTTACCTTTAACCTATTGATAGTTATAATTATAGCAGATTCCTTTATAATTGGAATATTTTCACTATTTGCATTTCATGTAATTATTGCTACGGTTGGATTTAAATCTCCCGTGTTACTACTTGTTTTCTATTATTCCCCATCAGGTTTTTCTTTATTTTCTTCTTCTCTCCTTTTAGTTTTTGCACTAATTGAGTAGATTTTTATTATTCCTTTTCCTTTCCACTGTTAGCTTTATTATTTCCACCTCTTGGTTTTTTAGTGGTTGCTCTAAATAAAAACCACTATAAGTAGTTTCTCTTTAGCTTAAAAGTTTACATTCAATTTACACCTCTATGCATATAGTATGAGAATATCACAACAGTATACTCCATTTCCTCTCATATCTCCTATGTATGATTGTCATACAATTTACTTTTATATATACTATAAACAATTTTACATTTCTACTTTTTAGAAAATCAATTATTTTTCAAAGAGATTAAAAATAAGAAAAAATATTTTATATTTACCCTCTTATCTACCATTTCCAGTATGATAGGTAGGATTATGGATTTGGATTATAAAGATTCAAATTTCCATTTGGAATCATCCTCCTTCTGCTGTGGAACTTCCTTAAATGTTGCTTTTAGTGCAGGACTGCTGGCAATGAATTCACTCAGCCTTTCTCTACTTGAAAAAGTCTTTATTTTACTTTCATTTTTGTTGTGTATAGCATTCTGGATTTGTTTTCACCATTTTATAGTTTCTTCCGATACTTTGAATATAATATTCCATTGTCTTCTGTCCTGCCTACAAGAAGTTTGCTCTCATTTTTAATGTTGCTTTTGTTATATGATATTCTTTTTTCTCCTATTGCCTGAAAGATTTTCTTTGTATCTTTGTTTACAACAGTTAGAATATGATATATGTTAGGTTTATTTGTCTTTGTACTTATCCTGCTTCTCTTAGCTTCCTGGATTTGTGATGTGTGGTCTTTCATTGATTTTGAGAGAAGTCTCAACTGTCACATGTGTCTCCTGCCACAGTCTCTCTCCCTCCTCCTCTCTTTCTGTCCCTCTGGGACTCCAATTACAAATGTGTTATACTGTTTTAAAAAGCCCTGCACATCACCCTTTTTTTTTGCTCTGTGGCTGAGTTTGGATTGTTTTTATTGACCTATCTCGAAGTTGACTGATTCTTTCTTCTGCTATGCCCAGTCCACTAAACCATCAAATAAATTCTTCATCCTTGATATTGTGAGGGTTTCTTTCCTAGTGTTTCTATTTTATTGTTTTAGTTTTCATCTTCCTGTTGGTATTTTTCATCTTTCATACATCATACCCCTTTTCCTCTAAATCCTTTAATGCAGTAATCATAGCTATTTTACAATCTCTGTCTGATAGTTTTAACAACTGGTTGAACAACCATACAACCAAACTTGTATGGTTCTGTTGATGTCATCTCCCAACAGTGACCTTTTTCCCTTTTGCTTTTTGGTGTTTTTCCTAATTAAAAAAAAATTAAATATCAAGCATAAAGTATAAAAGAATAATAGAGGCCCAGGTAAATAGAATTTACACCCAAAATTAAACATGCCTTTTCCATCAGGTTATTAATGAATGGAGGTTGAGGGAGGGACAGGACTAAGTTAATCTAACCAACTAGATTTGGATTTTGCTTTGCTATATTTACTTTTAATGCACCACATACTTCAAATTCCTCTAATGTTGGGCTGCTGCTACCTGGGCTTATGGTGAGGCTTGGAGTGCCAGAAGGATTATTCACTATTGCTCTCTACCCTCAGCTGGCATCAGAGCCTGCTTTCCTGTGCCCCCCACCCATATACACACACAAGGGAAGGCTGTTGTTGCTTGTCACTTGGTGTGAGATGCGTGGAGGAGACTCTAAAGGCCTGGGGATTTCTCAACATTTCTGCTTCTCATCTCACTCCATCCCCACAGCCAGGCACTTGTCTGTGGGGAGTCCTGAGCCAAAGAGGGTTCCTTGTCCCCCATGTGGTAGTTAGATTCAGTTATCAACTTGGCCAGGTGAAGGTGCCTAGATCTATTGCTGTGGACATGAGCCAACGGTACATGAACCTCATCTGTTGCTGATTACATTTGCAGTCGGCTAGGAGGCGTGCCTGCTGCAATGAAGGACGTTTGACTTAATTGGCTGATGCTTAAATAAGAGACCGCAAGGTAGCACAGCCTAAGCAGCTCAGCATACCTCATCTCAGGACTCGCAGCTCAGCCCAGGCCTTTGGAGATGCAGAAAGGAATCACCCTGGGGAAAGTTGTTGGAACCCAGAGGCCTGGAGAGAAGGTCAGCAGAGATCACCCTGTGCCTTCCCTCATAAGAAAGAACCTCAGTGGAAAGTTAGCTGCCTTTCCTCTGCAGACAGAAATACAATTGAATTATTTGTTGTGAGCCACAGCCAGATGGATTGTGTTTAAAGAAACTGAAGAACTAACAAAATAAATCCCCTTTCATTAAAAGTCAATCCATCTCTGGTGTGTTGCATTCTGGCAGCTAGCAAACTAGAACACCCCACTACCCCAGCGGAGCAGACCTCATCTGGGATTCTGAGCCTGAATGGATTTGCTGTTCTTCCCTGAGGGGAAAACAGCTTTAGCTTCTATACCTCCCTTAGCATCAGCGGAAGCTTGCCTGGACCCTCCTCCTGTGCTGTAGACCACTGATGCTCCTTATGCAGTGTGAGGTTTAGGATGGAAACAGGTGGTTTTCTGCCTTGCCCCCTGCCCCCACCTTCATAGAAGGAGAAATTTTAGTTCTACCCCTTTCTCAGTGGCATTATAAGTTTTCTTGGGACTGAGGTGGGGAAGGTTTCCTGACCCCTCCTCTCCATGATATTTTTTAAGTTCATCCCCTTCCCCGCCAGAAGCAATGGATCTTTGCCTGGGTCCTGAGAGAAGGAGGGTTTCCTGTCACTCTGTTTTAGTTTGAAAGCTGCTGGAATGCAATATACCAGATATGGAATGGCTTTTAAAAAGGGAATTATTAACTAGCAAGTTTACAGTTCTAAGGCCATGAAAAGGTCCAAATTAAGGCACCAACAAGAGCTACCTTCACTCAAGAAAGGCGGCTGCCATCCGGAACACCTCTGTCAGCTGGGAAGGCACATGGTGAAATGTGATAGCTTTCTCTCCTCATTTCATAAGGTTTCCCTGAGACCTTCCTTCTACATTTCCAAAGGTCTTTGGCTGTGTGGGCTCTGTTGGCTCTGTTGGCTCTAAAGCTTTTTCCAAATGGCTCCCTCTTAAAGGGCTCCAGTAAGCAACCCCACCTTGAATGGATAAAGCCACATCTCCATAGAAACCATCTAATCAAAAGTTACCACCCGCAATTGGCTGGGTCACATCTCCATGGAAACAATCAGGGAGACCCCACCCAGCAATATTGAATGAGAATTAAAGAACTGGCTTTTCTGGTGTACGCAACAGATTCAAACCGGCACACCCTCCCTCAACAGCTCACAGCTCTTACTTTGTATGAGAAGGGTCTGGGAAACTAGTGGGCTTTCTGATTCTGCAGCAACAAAGAGGGACCCTTCCCTGTCCCCAGTCTTTCTTGTAAGCTCAACATGGAGGTCCAGGTAAAAATCTTGACAAGTGAGTATAGACTAAGGCAAACAATTCATCCTTGTCTGCCCTGGACATTCATGGTTTTAGCACTGCAAGTCCTGTGTCCCACAAGTCCCCTCAGCTCTGGGCTGATCTGAGTCATCCTAGGAGATTCCCTTTGGGTCTGAGGCTCCAAGGGATTCTAAACTCTCATGCTAGGCCACATTCAGCCATTAAAATTTCCATCAAATAGTCTTTCATTAAAATAAATTTCATTAATTAGATTGACTAGTCTCCCCCACTTTTATGGCAATAGCTTCCCATATGCCAAAAGGGAACCATTTTGTGTGTCCCATTTCACCCGTTCAAATTCTGTGCTCCTGGTGGCCTTCCTAGCTCAGCTCTTTAAAGGGTTCAAGAACAGTTATGATTTTATGAAATTATCCGGGTGTTTTTTTTCCTCACTATTGGGGTAGGGGTGATGATGTCTTGTGGCTTTCTACATCCTAAGAGGAAGTGAAACTCCTTGGCCTGTTTGCTTTCAAATAATTGAGTACCAGTAATTAGACCATTGTCCTTGAGTGAGGACATTCTAAGAAGCTGCGCAGAATTGACCACCATACTTATCATGAAGATGTTCCCAGGAATGAACTTTGCCGCGTTTATTGGGAAAAAATTGATGGTGAGTCTCAGTGCCAGCAGTAGTCGTGTATCCTTGATCAACTAGTTCCCTTAAAATATGTATCTTATGGACATTGTAAACTTAGCAACAGATCACTTCTGCCATTATTTGGAAGTCTCAGCATTAAGTGCAAATCACCATAAACAATTTTTTTTTAATGACGTAGCATCTAAAAAGCAACTTGTGGCAAATGAACGCATTAATTCATGAAATTTAATTGGTTTTTATGGCACCTGCTTTCTAAGCAACACTGTAAAAAAAAAAAATCACACCCCTATAGAGAGTACTCCTTTCCTTTGGCGATTCTATAATAATGGAAAACAAAGGCCATGAAAAAGGGAAAATGCTGATGGATGCTTGTTCCTTTAGATGCTCCTTCTGCCCATTGGCCTCAAGGAGCTTGGATGCTGCCAACAACTTCTCGGAATAATTACTTCACCCCATTCTCATACACTCCACTGGTACAAGCTGAAAACCATCTTTACAAGGCAAACAGACAGAAATACAATTGAATTATTTGTTGTGAGGCACAGCCACATGGATTGTGAAAGAAACTCATTCCTTCTCTTATGAAAAAGGAGCTCTAAGAAGAACTTATTCTCTCTCTCTCTCTCTCTCTCTCTCTCTCTCTCTCCTTGGGAGCATTAGGAAGGGTCAGATTTACCCAGTCTGGACACAAGGAAAGGAAGAAGCCCATTCTTTCAGGGGAAGCCACTCACTCCCAAGGCCCTTTGTCTGGCTGGAATGCCAACTCCTCTGCCCTTCCACATAATTCCCCACCACCCTCCACCTTCCCTCTCTGCTCTCCTCCTCCCAGCCAACCTGCCACCTGGGAGAGGATACTGGATATCACTCATCTAAACTCCCAATGCTCTGAGCAAGGCCAGAGGCTGAACCCTAAAAGGACAGGACTAAGGAAATAATACAGCTTGGTGCATTCTTTAACCTTCCCCCACAATTCATGTCATCCCCAAATATTCAAGCTACTTTGGCAGGAAGAAATGAGACATAACACAAAGACCACATAGAACCTCTTAAGATTGCAACTCAGTGGGCTTATAGAGAGAAAATGACAAATCTCTAACTTAGAAATTAAATCTCCTCAGTGGGCTATTAAATCATCCAAGCACCCACATTGCCATCTGGCCCCATGCCCCTTCTTTTATCATTGGTTAGTGCAGATGCTATTAAACAATCGGCAGTCTTCTCTAGAAGGTTTCATTTTACATTTGATGTTGCACTGTTTATTTGCGCTATTAGAGAATCAAAAGGCCAGGCAGGAAAGGAAATAATTCTTCATGAGTTCATGCCTTCATGAAGCAGGGGTTTGCTCTCTTGCTTCTTAGAGAGATTGCCATGGGGTTACCACACAAAGTCAAGAGAGCTATTGCAAAACTACAGGGCATTAAAATCATTGGTTTATTTATGTGTTCCTGAGAGGATTGCAAATCTAATTACAAATTCCTCATTAGAGTCTTTTTTCCTTTCAGATTACAGTGGAGCCAACGCTCTCCCCATGAAGATATGTGCTAGGGATAAAGGTGTTGGTGACAACTTGAAATCTTTTCCAGGCTGAGCACAAATGCAATCTGAATTACATATAGTTGGGAAAACATACTTTTCCAAATAGGTTTATGACAAGGGCATCAGCCCGATCCTCCCCCAGAAGGAGGAAAACAAGGTACGCTCAAGCATGCACCTGATGACTGGTGCATATCTGAGCTGTGGCATAGCATTTAAGGTCTCGTTATTTCCCTCATGCATGAGTTCTCTAAAAATCCAAATGGCAGCCCCGAAAGGGCAAGCAGCATGTCTAATTCAACAATACCCTCCCACCCCCTAATGTTTTTCATGTCATAAATATTCTGGGTTGGTTGTGTTGGGTCTCTCTTGGAAACGTCTGTGAAGTCTTAAGAGAAGAAAGGCCACCTGAGCCTCAAAGAGACAAGTTAAGATGGCTATGCAGGCCAGCTACGACTTTTAAGGGGGCATTTTAATGCTGTGGGCCTCAGTTTCTCTATTAAATGAACGAGTCAGGCTAGGTGATATTTAAGCTCTGTGGTTCAGCCCTTAAGTCTAAGTTCTGAAAAACAAACAAAATACTACAATGCCTTCTATAGAGTCACCAGGGAAACATTCACTCCGTGAAGACTTCAGCAAAAGAAAGAGTATCTTGCTAGCTAAGAGGTTGTTATATTATTTTAACCTATACCATTCTACAGAAACTTAAATTAACCATATTTTTTTTTGTTACACTTTATTTTTAGGAGAAATGGGAACTACGTTTAGGGATGAGTACACATTAAGACCTTACTGTATTCTATCTATATACATATCCTAGCCCCAAACAAAGAAAACGGGGGTTGACATCAAGCGTTCTGCATTATCAAGGGAAGATTTAAGATGACAAGGAGTTCACTCTATACCATATTTAAATTAAAGTGAACAATCATCTTCAATTAAAAGACAATAGGGCTTTTTTTTTTCTTTCCAATTATGTAAGTTACCTTATAAATCAGAAGTGGCCTCAATAAAATTCTACAATTTTATATTGCAGAAGAGCAGTTTTGTCCCGAGGTTGAGAGTACTGGGCAAATAGTAGCTGCCCTTTATTGAGAATCTATTACATTTCAAGAACTGGTTGGGCATCCTAAATGGCAATAAGATAAAGGATCTAAGAAAGGCAGTTTTCAACGTAATGGAGAAAATAGGAAGTCTTTTATTTCACAGAGCCCAAATTACACCTTAAGATATTTTTCACTGAGTGTGCTTAACCAGCCTCGTGCATTCCTGAACACCAAGAGAAGCGTCTAACCCTAACACATTTTTCTGAAACTTTATTGCACTTCTTTGGAGACGTGAGCTATGGTTGAGAAATTGTGTCAAACTTATTTGTTATTTTCAGCTCAGGGCCTCTAATTTCCAGTTGGCAAAATGATGGGAGAATAGAAGAAAGGAAACACTACTAAAAAAGTTGGGGGGTTGGGGGAGGGACACTAGCACTGTATCTTGCTTAGAAATAAAAATTATATTCCAGAAGTCCAGAGATCTTTTAATTCAAACAAATTACTTAGTGATGGCTTGAGAGGTGTTTAAGGAACAACATAAACATTTATTTATATGATTACAATGTGTATTTTCCAGTATTCTGCACCATTCTCGGATCTTTCAAGGTTCATGTGTCTTACTTAGATTATAGATTTCTGTGGTTGGCATTGCATCTGATACAACTGGTCTTAATTTCTCCAACAGGCTTGCCAAATATTGCCAAAGCTTGCCTGGACCTGAGGAGACAAACATTTTCATATATTCTGTTTATGAGTGTTGACCTCCTTCCTTAGAGAATTCAACAGCCTGGGCTCTGAAGCTAGGGAGAGCCCCCCACAGGGCTCGCAAACTCAGTCCCAGTTCTTACGTGGGAATGCAGGCTCGCAGCGGCCAGGTCCTCCAAATTTTCAAAGGAAAGCAGAATACCAGAGTTCAATGTAGAAACCTACTAATTTTTAAATTTTGGAAATTGAATGTAAAAAAAAAATCAAACTATGTGTGAAACTGTTCTGTTTCTGAGCCAAACAGAACAGGTTTTCTGCCCAGATGCTTCCCTCTGGCTGCAGCCTCTGGCCTTGGGACATTTGGTGGCTGATTCTCAAGCCACCCCCAGGGGATATCACCCAGAGCAGGTCCTGAGGGCTGTGATGAAGAAATCTGGAGGAGACAAGTTGCTCATGCTTCCGCATCCTTCACTGTCATTGCAGCTGTCTCCTCAAGGCAAACAGTATAAACCTTAGCCATTAATTTCCTTAATTGCCACTTTGTCATTATTTGGATATTCTCACCAATTTCCAAGGATAAGAGATTGTGCAGTCTATTGTAAGGTTTCCTTGCTCTTGCAGTAGTCATACAGGACCATTTCTTTGTCTTACAGTCATCAAAATCCAACCATCAATAAAACATACATCAATTTCCTGGGTTCTATAATCAGAAATGCAAAATCTTCAGGAAGACAAAGGAACTCATCAACTAACACTGCACATCTTTGAAACTGAAGTCAATACACCATTATATTTTTGGCAATATGAAGAGAGGGCTTCTCTAGTAAGGCCTACTTAATAATTTCACATCTCATAATTAATTAAGAGAAAGGAAGACTTGAGTGGGTTACTTCCTTTGGGGAGGAAGTTTGCTCTGTGCCTGTGTGGCTCCAGAATTTAAATCTCTGCTAATCTGTATAGGAGTAAAACATACCTTTAATAAATTCTATAAGCACTGCCTCCAGCCAAAAACTTTACTGACTACAGAACTTTCCTACACTGTGAGAGAACAGGTATAAAGCCACATACACTTGGATCTTCCAGAGAGGAAAAAAAAATGTAAGGAAAGTTTTGCAGTTTCTAGGAGGGAAAGTTAAAGAGGCAAATATCTCCATGTAGCAAAGGGCCTTGTGGAAGCATCAGTGGATGGGGACAGCGCCCTGGGAGGCAGGGAGAGCTCACTTGTTGATGCACCAGTCAGACTTCCCAAGCCAGCTTTCGGGACACCACGATGCCTATCATATATCTGCTGTGGAACTTTAAAAGCTACAGGTCCAGCAGCCTGTCGGTTTTCGTTGGCATTGTGGGAGTTGGCTCCTTTTAAAATTCAGTTTCCTTAAAAGATGAATGGAATCAGGACTTTCCGTGACTTAGGGTAGTCCTCAAACATCACGAGGTAGAACCTAAGAAAGAGGAAAGGAGTGAATACAAAATGCGTTCATCCGATGGCGAACAGTTGACTCGTACTGGGTCTGAAATCCTTGTCACAAGCCACCTTACAGTTGCTCAGGGCCTGACTATTAAGATGGTTATTTCTCCATCTTCTTTCTCCTTCTGTCAGCCTATCTGTTGTAAACTCTGAAGCTTCTTGGTCCTGTGATAAATGCAAGGGATGCGGGGAGGAGAGGGTGAAATAAACAGAAAAGTACGACTCGGGCGGTTGCCGTGGCTCAGCAGGCAGAGCTCCGACCTGCCGTGCTGGAGGTCTGGAGTTCGATCCCTGGTGCCTCCTGCCCATATGCAAATTTAAAAAAAAAAAAAAGAAAAGTACGACTCATTTGGATACAGCTGAAAAATACACCAGAGACACCCCCCCCCCCCGAAAGACCAGGGGATGGTTACATCTAAGAGAACTGGCAGCCTTCCCCAGAAAACAGCCCTTTCCAAGGCCTGCACAGACCAAGAAAACACTGCCTTGTAAACGGGCTTTTTTATTACAGGCTCTCCTCTCAACCAGCTAAAGCTGGTGGCCCTCAAGTTACAACGCAGAAGATACACTGTGGTTAGAGCACCTTTGTTTGAGTCGGGGGACAGATGACACATGCAGGAGGCAGCTGCTTTTCAGTGATGTGATGCGAGGGCGCTCGGTGGGCTGCCTCTGCTGTGAACCCCTGCCCAGGCTTTATACGAGCGTCGACAATGCCCATGGAGCCCTACAGAAGATGCCCTCTGGCCCTCCCTCCGGCGCCGTCTGACAACAGCACGGAGCCTCCGTTTGGGATCATGTTGTCTGTTACACCCGCTGGAAACTTGTGGCGGAACTGCTGTGCCTCCCTGACCAGGCACGACTCATTCTGTGCTTTGCAAGGGCCTCCGATTGCTGGGATGAAGCCCCCTCCAGCCCCCCACCCCGTCTCTGCGTCGGGTTGCGGGGGCGCTCTGCTCACCCTCTTACAGGCGAGGGACCCACTGCCGCCCTCGCCCCCCGAGCCTAGGGGGTGGCAGCACCGGGCCAGGACGCGAGCTGTGTTTCATTCGTCTCGGACAGGTCGATGGCTCTGGGGAAAGCCCCCCCAGAAGAAAGGAACCCCACTCAATTTTGCCTTCAAACCTACATCATTAGTCACTGGCCAGACTAAAACACCCGGAGAAGAGGTTTAGGGGCTCCCCCAAGATCCCGGTCCCAAGTCCATCCCCCCTTTGGGCGTCCCCCTCCCCCGGAACCTCGGTAACCACAGGTTTTCTTCCTCTTCCCTTCAGCCACAAAAGCCTAAATTGTAGGGGAAGTTTCTGAAATTCACACTTGGGTTCCAACCCTGAAAGCTTGATGTGTTACCCTGTCCCTTCCAGGAATGTTCTGAGTTCGCTCACGTTGGAGGGCGGGCTGGGAAAGAGGTCCGGAGACCGTGTCATTGCGGCCCGCACCGGCAGATGGCGCAGCGCTGAGCTCCCACCGCCCTGACGAGGATTTACCCAGGGTGGGGAAGGGGAGAGAGGGAAGGATCAAAATAAGCCCTGGTGCTAGACAAATTCAGGGGAAATAAACCTTCCGGGGTTTCCAGGGCTCTATAACCATCCAAACTGTTAGCACCAAATCCAGAATTAAAAAGGACAAATATAGCAGCCTCCCTGGGCACCAGGTGGCACTTTTCCCCTGGTTCTCAATCCTGGTACCATCTTGGGATCATCTATAAAGCTTTAAAAAAACAAAGGGCTGGCCATGGGGTCTCCTATGGAGCACACTCTGAGATACGCAGCAGATGTGAATCGAATTGAGGCACAGAACTGAAACACTTTTTTACCTCTTACCTTTTTTCTCTTAGAAAATAATTTATTACCACTGTCTTCCTGCTAGATTTCAACTTCAGTGAAAGCTTACCAAGTCAGAACTCACCAACTCGAATTATTTTATTAAGCTGACCTTACAAAAATAAGTATCATAGGTTTCTAAATCTGACACCCGGCACTAAAAGCCCATCTGCAGAAGAAAGCTCTGTGGATGCTGCCACCTTTAATGAAAAGCTTACCTATGGTGGTGAAAAGCTCTCAGCCCAAGGAAACAAAGTGAGAAAATGGCATATCCAAGTGCCGGGAGGCACCAAGTGGCCAAGGCATAGCCGAACCATTCGATGATCTCACCAAGGAAATTGGCTCCAGAAACATATGTGAACAATCCACCTGTGCACACAACAGTCAGAAGGTCCGGTCAGAACTAAATCATTGTGATATTAAAGTCCTCTATCAAAATGACAAGGACAGTTGGGATGAATGTGGAGTTGGAGATGGCCCACAGTTACAGGAGTTCGGTGGAATTGTTTGGACAAAGAATTGAGACGAAAGCAATAGCAGCCTGTCACCTTAGATTGTCCTGGAATCTGACTGTTTGATGAACCCCATCCAAATTAATAACAACTGCAGGACCCTAACCTTGGGGCAGTAAGGAAGATGCACTGGATGCTTAAGTTTTGTTTCACTCTGTTTTGGAAAGTTTCCACGTCACCTATTTCATGTTCACAAAGTGTAATTAACATAGCACATAAAATAATACAAATCTGAGTTGATGCGAGAAATAATAGAGTCCCTTTTGACATTTACCCTCCCACCTCTGCAAAGAAGTGTACACTATGCAAATTTAAAGTACGGAGCGGGGAGCGGCAGGTACCCCTGGTGAGGCTGGTAAAATCTGCTTCTACTAATTTTTTTTTTTTCATGGGCAGGCACCAAAAATCGAACCCGGGTCTCCGGCATGGCAGGTGAGAATTCTGCCACTGAGCCACTGTCGCACTGCCCTCTATTGATTTTAAATGCTTCATTTCTATCCAACCAAAATAATTAAGTTTGAGGAGGACGGCAGATATTTCTGCTCCCAGAACTGTATCCAGAAATCAACATATTTCTAATGAATTAAATATGTCCACTCCCAAATTTTCTGTCCCGCACTAAACTGGGAAGTTTTGCCCAAAGCGAAATTTTTCTTTCCATGGTTATATAATGAATACTTTATTTTTAAATCCTTATCATAATTCAATACTTGGAAACTAATCTTGGCAACCTAGCTTTTAAGAGCTTTTTTCTGCTCTTCTTTATTTATCTAACTATCGAGTAAAGATTTTAAAAACTGAAGCTCATTAAAATTGTCTTCCTTGAAGCTGAAAAAGCAACAGTAGCTCCTGACCTGTGATTCTCCAGGCCGCAAGGGAAACTGCAAAGAATCTATGAATTGTCTTTAAATTTGCAAACGGTGTATCTCATAGCTGCTGTATAATTAAGGTATGAGTCACTGTTACGACTCATCTAAATGTGTTACCGAATTCACAATAGTTTTGTCAATTTCTTAAGCAATGGATATTAATATGATGTTAGTCATGTCATAATTCAGGAAATTTTCTATGTAAATAAAGTGTTTTAAGACAAAAAAGATGGGAGACACAGACCTACACAGAATATACTGAAGGATTACTCAGACTGATTCACTTGTACCTGCTTGTATCTGTCAACCTCACACCCTGGTTTCTTAGGAACAGTGAGGATTTCAAAATAGCCTGCACCTTTATCTCTAAAATCACGCCTGCACTTATGAGACTTCCCATCCTAACTTTTTATGTAAGTACACTTTTGCGAGAATGGAAGTGGTAGAAAATACACAAGTACTTATCCCTAGATAAGTCTGGATCAATTGGAGGAGAAAAATTTGTTGGTCATGCACTATTCCATTTTATGTACTAATCCAGGAAGGGGTGACAGCGTGTGCATGACTGTTGCCCCCCTACCCCCAAACCTCTCACTCTCTCCCCACTTTTTGGGTACCGTCTCCTCCTGAGAGCTCTGGGACAGCTCTTGGGCTTCCAGGTTTAAATCAGAAATGCACATATGGTGTGGGTGGGATGGGTTGTGGAGGGGAAGTCAGGGGCAAGCTGGGATTATTGGGCCATTTGTGCCCTCACTGTCCCCTCTTCGTTTTTTACTCATAGTCTCCTGAGAAGGTGACAATCAGGAGGGCAGAGAAACATTACCTTGTGGAATCCTATAGGTGACTTCTCCAGGCTTTCTGAGCTGGCGCAATATAGAGTCGCTGTGAACGTTGATTCCCATCCCCACAATAAATAAGAAGATGCCTTCGTAGAGAAGAGAGGGGAAAGAAGTTTAAAAGTATATCCTGATTTTGGTGTTTTCTCCAGAAGTAATGATTTTTCTTCTAAAAATAAAGTGAAGAACATTCAATTTCTAATTCTAAAGGATGGACCTAAGATGT
>PVIY010050077.1:0-16389 GCA_004026745.1 Myrmecophaga tridactyla
ATTGTTATCATTAAATATCGAATAGAATATGTATAAAATATGTGTAAAGTACAAAAATAACAATACGAGATTTAAAAAAACAAGTGTTCACCTACAATCTGTTTAGAGAAAACAGAGCAGTACTATCTTTCTGTCAATGCCCTTCTCCAATCCTATCCCATCATTTCCCGGGGAGCATAATCATATTTTCTGTATCATTCCTTTTTTTCTTTTAAAAATTGTTATCAAATATATTCATATATGAAAACAAAATATTGTTCACTTTTCATATTTAGTACTTTATACATCTGGAATTATCAAGTATAGCTCTATCCTTTTTCAACTTGGCTTTTTTGTTTCTGAGATTCATCAACATTATATGTGGTTGTAATTCATTTTACTCCTGTTTACTATCCCATTCCATAAATATTTCACAATTTAATTATTCAGCCTACTATTGGATTGTTCCCAGTTTGTGCTTTTAACAGAGAGCCTATAAAACGTTCTTTCACATATTTCTTGGTATTCACGTGCCTGTGGTCTTTGGGAATACAGAAGGAGTGAAATTAAGGAGTAGGATTTGGTGTACCTTCAACTCAATTGGAAAAAGTCAAATACTTTGATGTAATGATTCCAATTTTCCTCCAAGAGAGCATAGTGGGTTGGTGGCTCTATATGTCTAGCCAAAATAGGATGTTCTTAGATTGTAAAATATTTGTCAGTCTAGTGAATATGAATTAGCTTCTTATAGTGGCCATAATTCCCATTCCCTTGATGCACAACTAGTTTGAACATCATATATATTTTCTAGCTTTCTGTTTTCTTCCATGCAAAATTACTCTTCAGATTTTCTTCTACTCTCCCAACTACTGCACCCCAACCCCCACCCCCTTGGCCAATTCAATTGGATTTATCTTGGGTTGTTTGTCTTTTTCTGGTTGATTTTTATGATTTCTTCATATGTGCTAGACTCTAATTCTTTGTTATATGCAATGCAAATTTAGTTCGTCTTTCATTTACTTTTGAGGAAAAATTCTTTATTTTAATGTACTCATTAATACCTTTTTTGGCTCTTGTCTTTGAAAGTCTTCTCTATGCTATAGACATAAAGATATTTTCCATAATTTCCTAGTATATTTTCTTTAAAAGTCCTTTTATCACCATTTTGGCTATTTTAGATTCTTTGCTCTTAAATATAAATCTTACAGTCAGCTTGTCAAGCTCCATAACAGAATTAAAAACAAACAAAATTAGTTGAAGCTTTCATTAGAATTGCCTTGAATATACAGATTAACTGAAAGAAGAGTTGAAATCTATGATATTGTATGTTCCAATTCATGAATATACTTTATCTCTCCATTAATTTACATATAGTTAATACAATTCAATCAAGTTTTACAATTTTCCTCCTGAATGTCTTGCATATATTTTGGCAATTTAATTAAGTACTGAATTTTTTTAATGCCATACTGTTCTAGTTTGCTAACTGCCAGAATACAATATGCCAGGATCAGAATGGCTTTTAAAAAGGGGGATTTAATAAGTTGCTAGTTTATATTTCTAAGACCGTGAAAATGTCCAATTAAAACAAGTCTAGAGAAATGTCCAATCAAAGGTATCCAGGAAAAGATACCTTGGTTCAAGAAGGCCAATGATGTTCAGAGTTTCTTTCTCAAGTGACAAGGCACATGGTGAACACAGTGAGGGTTTCTCTCTTGGCTGGAAGAGCACATGGCGAAACATGGTGTCATCTGCCAGCTTCCTCTCCTGGCTTTCTGTTTCATGAAGCTCCCTGGGAGGCATTTTTCTTCTTCATCTCCAAAGGTCACTGGCTGGTTCTCTCTGTTTCTCATGGCTATGTCGTTCTTCTCTGCTCTTTCTGAATCTCTCAGTTTTTACAAAATGTTTCCTCTTTTATAAGATTCCAATAAACAAATCCAAACACACCCAAATGGGTGGAGACACAACTCTACCTAATCCAGTTTAACAACCACTCTTGATTGAGTCACATTTCCAGGGAGATGATCTAATTACAGTTTCAGATATATAGTACTGAATAGGGATTAGAAGAAACAGCTGCCTTTACAAAATGGGATCAGGATTAAAACATGGCTTTTCTAGGGTCATGCATCCTTTCAAACCAGTGCACATACTAAAGGTTATATTCATTTGACTCCATTTTCTAACTTTTTGCTGCTAGTGATTAGAAATGCAATTGATTTATTTCATTAATTTGGGTATCTAGAAGCCTTTTAAAATTTACTCAATAAATCTTTAGACATTTCCACATAGAAAATAATATTAACTTTAAAAAATAAGTGTTCCAAAAAGAAAAAAAATAAGAGTTCCATTTTTCCTTTCTGAAATGTATACATTCTTTTATTTTTCTCTTGGCTTCCCTGATAAAACAGCCAATAGAGGTAGTGATAGATAGTATCCTTATCTTCTGTCTCATCTTAAAAGAAATGCTTTCATGGGTACAAGCAAATCAATAGGCTGAGCCCTCGATCTTGGAGTTTGCCCCTGGAAAACTTATTCTTGCAAAGAATAGGCTAAGCCTACTTCAAGTTAAGCCTAAGGGTCACCCCCAGAGAACCTCCTGTTTGCTCACATGTAGCCTAGCTCTGTAAGCCAACTTAGCAGGTGAACTCACTGCCTTACCCCCTCTACATGGGTCATGACTCCCAGGGGTATAAATCTCCCTGGCAATATGGGACAGAACTCCTGAGATGAGCTGAAACCCAGTATCAAGGGATTGAGAAAGCCTTCTTGACCATAAGGAGGAAGAGAGAAATGAGACAAAATAAAGTTTCTGTGGCTGAGAGATTCCAAATGGAGTTGAGAGGCTGTCCTGGAGATTATTCTTATGTATTATTTAGATATTCCTTTTTAATTTATAGTCTGCTGGAGTAACTGGAGGAAAGTACCTGAAACTGTTGAGCTGTGTTCCAGCAGCTTTGATTCTTGAAGATGATTGTATAAAGATACAACTTTTGCAATGTGACTATGGGATTGTGAAAATCTTGTGTCTGATGCTACTTTTATACAGGGTATGGACAGATAAGTAAAATTATATGGATAAAGAATAAAAAAAATAATAAGAGATACAAAGAGTAAAATAAATTGGGAGATGGAAATACTAGTGGTCAGTAAGAGGGAGGGGTTAGGGTTATGATATGTATGAGTTGTTTTTTTTCTTTTTATTTCTTTTTCTGGAGTTATACAAATGTTCTAAAAAATAATCATGGTGGTGAATACACAACTATGTGATGATATTGTGAGCCATTGATTGTACACCATGTATAGAATGCATGTGTGTGAAGATTTATCAATAAAACTATTACCAAAAAAAAAGAATGCTTTCAAGTCATTAGCTATATCCTGGTGGTTTTGATGATACTTTTAATTAGGCAATTTTTAACCTTCAATTTATACTTTGATAGGAGTTTTAACACAAATTAAAGTTCAATTTAGTCAAATCCTTTTTCTTCATCCATTTAGATGATAATGTTTCTCAATTTATTAATATGGTATATTGCAGAAATTTATTTTGTTAAATCATCTTATATTCCTAAATGATCACACATTTGTCAAAATGTTTTATCTCTTCTAAACAATGCCAAAAAAATCTTTTGTTCAAGGAATGTCATCACTGCAGGGTGTTGAAAATAGATGGTAATTGATATTTTAAAATTTTAACTTATGTGTGAGACTAAGGCAAAAAATGTTTATTTGGTACAAAGTTTACATTTTGACTAGTGCATTTCCTAATACAACTTATGTAGACAGCTTAATTGAACACCATAAGTACATGGAACCTTGAGTGGAGCATGAGATTTTGTTGATTTGTCCAGAGTGTTGCCCCAATAAATCCCAGAGTGATTTGAACAGTGAATTAAAAAGTATTTGCAAAGTCCCCTTCGGGGAATGGTGAAAAGGGGGGAAAATTCAACTTCCCCAAGTTGAATTCTTGATATTCTCACAAGCAGTGAGAGAAAAAGAGAACCTCTTTTGCTGCTCAGATGCGGCCTCTCTCTCCAGCCAACACAACAAGCAAACTCACTGCCCTCCCCCCTCTCTACGTGGGACATGACTCCCAGGGGTGTGGACCTTCCTGGCAACGTGGGACAGAAACCCTAGAATGAGCTGAGACTTAGCATCAAGGGATTGAGAAAACCTTCTCGACCAAAAGGGGGAAGAGGGAAATGAGACAAAGTGTCAATCAATGGCTGAGAGATTCCAAACAGAGTCGAGAGGTTATCCTGGAGGTTATTCTTATGCATCAAGTAGATATCATCTTATTATTCAAGATGTAATGGAGAGGCTGGAGGCAACTGCCTGAAAATGTAGAGCTGTGTTCCAGTAGCCATGTTTCTTGAAGATGATTGTTTCATGATATAGCTTTCACAATGTGATTGTGTGATTGTGAAAACTTTGTGTCTGATGCTCCTTTTATCTACCTTATCAACAGATGAGTAAAACATACGGAATAAAAATAAATAATAGGGGGAACAAATGTTAAAATACATTTAGATTGAAATGCTAGTGATCAATGAAAGGGAGAGGTAAGGGATATGGTATGTATGAATTTTTTTCTGTTGTCTTTTTATTTCTTTTTCTGAATTGATGCAAATGTTCTAAGAAATGATCATGATGATGAATATGTAACTATGTGATGATATTGTGAATTACTGATTATATATGTAGAACAGAATGATCATAGGTTAAGAATGTTTGTGTTTATTTGTTGTTATATATTTTTTTAATTAAAAATTAATAAAAATGAAAAAAATCTTTTGTTCACAAGTTAGTTTGGCCAATGATTTTCTTTTCTTATACTCTCCTTTTAGGTTTTGGAATCATGGTAATGGGAAGCAGGTAAAACGATCTGGGAATAGTTTCTCTATTTCTATACTCTAGAATAGTGTGTGTAGTGTGGGAATTAATTCATTTCTTGAATGTTTGGTAGAATTCACAGGTAAAGTATTTGGGCCTTTTTAGGGGTGTGGGGGTATGAAGGAAAATTTCTAGTTACTGATTTGGTCTTCTTAATAATGAAAATCCTGTTAAGTTATTTCTATTCCTCCGTATTAGTTTATTAGTTTACTTTATATTTTTCTATGAATTTGTCCATTTCACCCAACATTTTAAATTTATTGGCTTAAAGTTTTGAATTATAACTTTTTATTTTAAGCTACACAGAATGCCTAGTCTACCCCCTTCTTCTCATTGCTA
This sequence comes from Myrmecophaga tridactyla, assembly GCA_004026745.1. NCBI lineage: Eukaryota > Metazoa > Chordata > Mammalia > Pilosa > Myrmecophagidae > Myrmecophaga > Myrmecophaga tridactyla. The sequence continues at coordinate 5,215 of PVIY010050077.1, forward strand.
ATATTATTTTTTCACTCCTTTTTTTTTCTTTCTCAGTCTTACCAGAGGTTTGTCAATTTTGCTATTCATTTCAAACAATCAACATTTGGTTTTGTTGACCCTTTCTATTCTATGGTTGTTTTCTTTTCATTAGTTCTCTATTATTTCCTTCCTTCTACACTTGGGGGGTGAATTCAATTTTTTTGTTATCTAATTCCTTAAGCTTATTCATTTTGAGGCTTTTATTGTTTTAGGCTATTTTCTAAGTAAGTACTTAAAATTCTCCATTTCCATCTAAGAACCACTTTAGCTTCATTACATGAGTTTGATAAGAATCATATTCATTACCACTCAGTTCTCAGTATGTTCTAATTGTCATTATTATTTTTCTTTGTCCTATTTTTAGGAGTGTTTAATTTCCAAAAACATGTGTCTTGTCTTGTTATCATTTCATTATTTCTAACTGAATTTCCTTGTGGTCAGAGAACATGTTCTGCATGACACCAGTCACTTGAAGTTTGGTGACCCCTGCTTTGTGGCACTATGTGATTAATTTTGAAAATGTCTAAGTGTCTTAAACGGAATGAGCATTTTGCAGTTGATCATGTAGCTGATCTCTCAGTTACTGAGACAAGCATGTTAAAATCTCCCACGCAGATGGTATATTTGTATATAAGAAAAAGGATGAAAAGACAAATGTACCATCTGAGTACGTATATGTATGGCTGTGTTATTAAGTAGATGGATACAAGTTAGAATTCTTAAATCTTCCTACTATATTAAACATTTTCCCTACTTTGTAAGTACATTTTTATCTCTACTAATGCTTTTTGTCTTAAAATATGTTTTGTATGATATTTATATAGTTATGCCATTCTTCTTTGTATTGTCATTTACCCAGTAATCTTTGTTCCATCCTTTCATTTTCAACTTGTGTCCTGACGATTTAGATAGATGTTTTGTTTTTCATCAAGGCTGAAAATCTTGTTTATTAACTGGATCTTAGCTATTTTTATGTTTTTCCATTCCCCCAAATAAAACATAATAGTATTAATAATTACAAAAATTCAGATTAATTTCTCCAAACATCACTAGGGCAGTCTAAAACTCATATAACAAGCTACCAGAGTTTTCCACATTATACAAAACATTTAAATACAGCTTATCAAATTTTTTAATGCTTAATAGATACTTCATTGAATATATTGATCTATCCATACCTATTCTGAGTACACATCTATTCTGTGCGATAGTGGGTGCTAATTGCCCTGACTTTCCACGTTTTATAATAAACATGTATTGTTATACAACTGAACAGAAAATCACATGTGAATTATGGAAAAGATACTATTTAGATGACATCTAGTTGTTGGTGCCTCCAGGTAACTAGCAGAAGCAAATACAAAAGCTAAACCCTCAAGAAATAGCATTAACAAGAGACAAGACATTATCAGGAAATCATCTGGGATATTTCTGCAAGAACTGTGAAATTTCATTCTTAAACATATGTACAACTTAACATTTTTGGAGGTGCATGTGTGTATAGATCATAGCGGTTTTCATTTCAGATTATAAATTTTTGATAAAACACATCAGTCATTATTACAATGATATTGAGAATTCAGAAGTAATGAATTTCTCTCTTTGGATTCATTTCTACTATTCTAATTTTTGTGTGTTCCATTTGTTTCCCCTTGTCTTTTATTTCTTCTTTGCTTTTGTACCTTTTAAAAGTAGTAATTTGGATTTTTTTTTTTTTGCTCCATTTTTCCTTCTATAGGTTTGAAATTTAAATATATTAGATTTCTATTTCTAATTGATTACCTTAACATTTTAACATTTCTATTTAACTTATTAAAATATAAAGCTGCACTTTTCCTCCTTCTAAATGATTGCTTTATTAAAATTTTTGAGTTTGAGTACTCCCTTCTTGATTATATATAATTGTTGTTGGATATTACAGTTTCATACATTTTTAACTCTCAAAAATAGGTGTTGGTTTGTGCAGTCAATTTTGTTTATATTTACCTACAGATCTACCATTTTCTTTGTTCTTTAATGAGTTTTGCATCTTCTATATGGAATTGCTTTCCTTTTCCTTGGAGCATACCTTTCCTTTTTTTAAAAAGTGCCTTTTGTTATGAACTCTCACTTTTTCTTATCTGACAATACCCTTAGTTCTTTCATTCTTCATAGTTATTTTTGCTTAGCATATAATTCTAGATTAAATATTTTCACTCATCACAATTGAAAATATTTCACTGTTATCTGGCTTGCTTTGTTGTTGCTGATAAGTCACTTGTCAGTCTGACTGTACTTCTTTTCTCTTGGGTAGTTTTAAAGATTTTTCTGCCAGTTTATGGTTTCAACTACATAATATAGGTTTGTATTCCTTTTTATTTATTCTGTTAAGGATTCCTGACTCTATAAATTGATGTTTTTCATCGTACAGGCAAATTTTTTCAATTATTTTCTCTTTAAGTATTGCTTCTGCCTCATTCTTTAGCTTCTCTTTCTAGAACTCCAGTTATCTGAATTTTATTAGAATTTTTCACTGTATTCCATATCCCTAATTGGTCATATTTTCTTTTTCTCACTGTGCTACAGTCTCGCTAAATTCTTCAGATCCATCATCTAGTCACTAATCTTCTCATAAAGTATCTAATCATCCATTAAACCTGACCACGTTGTAATTTCTTTTTTTTCCATTTCCAAATGTTCTATTTTATTATATTTATGTCTGCTTGTTTAATTTTATAGCACCATATTTGTATCTTCAATGCCCTCTTTTTAAAAGCAAATGTTTTTAAAGTATTAAGCACACCCAATTTATGGTCTAATAATTCCAGTGTCTAAAAGTCTTGTTGATTCAGTCTGTTGGTTTATCTACTGACAAGCTTTTATGATGCTCTATTTTCCTGTATGTTTGCAATTCTGACCATGAGCTCTCATTCTTTGAAAATTGGAACTTCACATGTAAGTATTCCTTGAGGCCTGGCCTGATAGTGGATGCCTATAGAAAATGTTTTCATTTGCTTCTGCCAAGTGTCCTGTGGACGCTAATTAAATTGGGGCACTTTTAGACTAAAATATTAGCAATAACCTTTTGAACTATTCAGGTGGTATGAGTTCAGTCTGCAAATACTTATGTGCTGGTTGCTTAAGAATTATTGAGAAAGCCACCTCTCCCATACACCTAAAGCCAAGTATTGAGACACAAGATTTTTCCCGCAGTCTTCTGTGGGGAGGGAAGGACTTTACTTCTACATGACTTTTCAATTAAGGATGTAGCCATTTGAGGGGCTATGCATATGCAGAGAGTATCATCTATTAGATGTTCGCACCTTGAATGCTTTTATCTCTTGTCACTCTCTGTCCCACCCTCCCCAAAACTCTGTAAAAATTGAATCTCAAATTCACCTGAGCTTGGAAAAAATATCTTCAAGGTAATATTTCACTTACCTGTCAGGATTTACATTTTCATTACGTTTTTTGACCTCTGAGGGAGGCTGTATCAGAGTGTATATTCTTTACATATCTTTTCTGAGGCCAGAAACTAAACACCAATAACACGTTCCCTTATTACATCAGTCAGCTTTAAAAAAAAACAAAAGGTATATAAAACATCTGTCTCTACCTTGCATTACAGAGTCAATAGTAAGATGCAGGTGTTTATTTAATAAGCATTTTTGATCAGCTAGCATCTTCAGTTTGGGTTGTTTCCATTTTAACTGCATTTAAATGTCATGGCAGCCCTTTGGAAAATTCCTCTACATATTGTTTTCTGTGACCCCTGAGAGCACCATGTAATGATTTTTCCTTCTCCTGAAAAGGAGATTAAATAAAACTCAGATTCCTGTGACCCTTCGCAGAAGACAGAGCATATATAATGCCATCAAATTCTCTGAAAAGTCATTCTTTTTCTTTGTTTGTTTATCTTTTAAAATTACATTTGCTTGCAGTTTATTTTTCTATAAAATAATAGAGACAAACCAGAACCTCAGTGACCTGCTGAGGTAAGAAATGTGTTTAGATAGCACTAAGAACTCATACTTTCTTCTCTGGGAAAATAAAAAACGTATCTGAACATCCACTATCTTGGGCCTGTGGTTCATTCTGGCCTGTGGTGACAGGGCTGTAAGGAGTGTACAACTATTTCACTGTTCCCTAAACTCCAAAGGACCAATGTCAGCTCTGAACCCCAGATCATTTGTATATTTGAAAAATTCCACTTCTGGTAGAGAACTGGAAGCAAAGAATATTATATTTAGATGCCAATGGTCGTTGCATTTATGGCAAATATTTAGCAAGTCCCTTTCTTCCAATATCCTGAAATTCATCACCATAATTTTGTTAATTGGAAAATTAAAGTGTTATCAAAGAAGGCAAGCTACCCCATGTTTGGAAAGAGTCAGATATCCAGATTAAGTTGTTCATGTGGATTTTAATATTTATATATAAATTTAAGTGAAGTTGTTGCTTCTAGACATAGACATTTAGGAATTACCTAATATCACACTCCCACTAGGTAGGAGTTGAAGCATAGAAGTGAAGGACCTCAGTTGGAACAGTGGTCCTCAGTCTTGGAGATGGATTGAAATCAACTGGGGGAGATTATTAATAACACACCTGCCCAGACCCTCCCATCCATTCCCCTCCTGTCCGCCCCCACACATTCAGATTCAGTAGAAATATCATTTAGAATGAATTTGGCTGAAAATATACAAAAGTCTCCCCCAAAAGTGGGTTAAACAATAATAGTTATTGTTTACTTAACAAGAAATCTGGTGGTAAGTAGTTTCAGGCAACTCAATCCTGCCATTCCACCATCCTGTAAAAGGAAACTAAGAATTCTGTGTGTGCGTGTGTCATCTTATCTTGATACGTACCGTAAAGGATGTAATTCTTGTTGATGTGTTCAAAACTAACCTTTATTCCCCATCCTCCAATGTGCAAAGCACTTCCACTTCATACTATTCTGTGCTATCTCATACTGTATACATACTATGCCCTCTCCCTTCAATTATCTGCTTCTATTCACCAGATAAAATTCTATACACCTTTTGAAGGTCATTCCTTTTATGTAGTCTTCTCTGAACCTTCAAACTCAGAAAGAATGACTTTTTTTTTTCTTTTTCCACTGCATTCTATCAGTAAAGTTTGTGGTTTACTTGGTTGTTATATGCTTTAGTGAAATGCTCTTCCAGGGCACGAAACTGTGAGCTACTCAGTTTTATATCCACAGGCCAAGCACAAAGTAAACGTTTAATACATATTTGATTGCATTTTAATTTCTTTGGAAGATGATATGGCAGTATTGTAAGATATTAGGGGGTTATAATTTGACATCTGCTCATATTTTTCTACAAATTTCCATTGATAATACCCTTAAAGATTATTTGGGTATTTAAACTGAGTTTTAAATTGTCTTTGAAAAATAAAATATGAAGAACTAATATGTAGGTGAGATTTTATCAATGAATAGGAAGGCAGTAAAGTTTAGAATAATACCTTAGAATTCACGGCCTCAGTAACACTGGGGAAGACATAGATTTCACTAAGTAGAGCAATTATTGAACACATCTCAAATTTTACAATTCCATACTTTTAATCAATCCTAACCTTTTAGAGCATTTTGCTGTCATCTAAAATCTTTAAACTATACCATGAGTTATGAGCATTTGCTGGTCAAGTTTTACATCATGCTGTTGAATTTCACTTTTTGATTAGTCTTTATTTAAAAAATAACTAATAGTAGGTCCTTAAATATATTATTGATATGATTCGCCACCAGTTTACTAGCAGTCAAAGAAAAGTAATTAAAATGAGTGTTATGCTCATTATTTGTGAAAGAAAAGAGAGTGTTTAGGTCCACAAGTGTGAATCTTGAGCAAGATACTTTCTAGCCCTATGTCTAAGCTCACCATAGATAATCAAACCATAGATAGATGAAATGTAAATTTTCTTTAAAGAATTTGTTATATTTGTCAAATGTACTTCATCTTATCTTAATTTTTAAGTTGCAAAATGAGCCATTTTAGACAAAATAAGCCTCCAAGAAAGTTTATTATTGTCTTTGCCCCAAATTGTCTTCTCTAAACATAGGTAGCATATGTGGTACATTTAAAATCAGGATGAGGAGTTCATTGCTTATGACTTTGGTTATTAATAACATTTGTGAGTCATTAGTGGCTATTCAAGTTGTTGGAGGTGGCTCATGTAAACCACAATCATGGAACTATAAAAACAACAAATTCTATTCTGTTGTTATCTACAAACAACCCCACAAATAAAAAGTATAATTTTCTTCATTTATCAATTTTTTGATAAATAACCATTTTGTGATCACAGTTTGAAGAGAATGATGACATTTGATATGATTCTGCCCTTGTTACCTCAGATTCCACAATCCACAGAAATTGATATCTCTCAAGAAGATAATCATAAGCCATATTTATAGCTATTTTTAGTGGGCATTGGTCATGTTTTCTGACTTGCCAGTCCCTTTTGAGTGTTTTTGTTTTCTTTGGGGAAGTCCCTGTTGTAAAAGTCCTGCATAACCAAGAAAAGGGTGGAAAACAACAGAGTGTTCCCACGTGAGACTTTGATTCATGAGTGAACAACTTAAGGACAGAGGCCAGGCTCAGTCTGCATTTTGCTGCTGAGGATGAAAGCTGAGACAGCAGACTTCCTGGGACAGTGTTGGGTATAAGACCAGCTACATGCTAAAAGGAGACATCATGATGTAGTCAACTGTGGTGAAATAAAGACAGGTTCCATCAAACACCGATGCTAAGAGGCCATGGCCATGTGTTTTGTATCTTCATCAGACCAGGTGGGCATGGTTTGGAGCACTGGTCCTAAAAGCTTACCCTTTGGCCTGGTTCATCAACACTCCTGTAATTAATATGGCCCCTCAATATTTTTCAGATAAACTCCTTTTAATTTAATTAGGGAGAGCCAGCTTTGTTTGCTCCTGAGAACCAGGACTGAAACAGAAGTTTCTGCCAGGAGTGCTGTGAGTCACAGAGGACCCAAAACTTACAGACGGGAAAGCTGGTGGCTCTTGATAGATGACAGTTAGATGGTAGTATACTAGGTCTTGGGGTGCAGGTAATGTACCAGCTAAGGTTGGAATGTTAAGGAAAATACTAGCAAAAATTCAGAATACTTGTTGAGTAATAGAACAAATTCTCTGCTTTCAGAAAATTCCTACAAGAAAGGGATGAATACAGACTAGGGCCAGCTGCCCTAAAGAACATTCTGTCTGCAACTGAAAGGCTCATGATTGGAGTTTTCTCATTGTCTTTAATACCTCAGATGAATGCTTATGAAAGCAGCAGCTGCCAATCAGTAGCTTTAAGAATAGATAAACCAGGCCTCCGTTTTTTGCTCAAACAATTCTAGTAGGAATTCTCAGCCAAATAATAGCAGTTGTCCATTGACAAAGACCACATTAAGAGTACTCAACATTTTGAACTGCCTCAAGGGAGTGACCATTAGCTAAAGGGTCACTTCATGTCCTCTGGCCTAAAGATTAAAGATCTAGACAATATCTTTGCCTTTGGTTACTGGCACATATAATGGATTAGAAGCTGATAGATTCAGCACAGGAATTACAGCTGACAACAGCCTGTGACTGTGCAAACCTTAACGATCCCAGTGTCCAAGTTTGTGTCAACAAGAACTGAGCGGCTAAAGCAAAGCAGCTTCCCAAATAAACATCCTCCTGCAGGACTGACATCCCCAAGATGTGGCCATGCTAACTGACAGGGAAGTAAGAGCCTTCCAAGGGGAAGGGGAAGGGCTAACCTGATAGAACAGGTAATTGTGCTCTTCTGGTCCAGCAGAATTTGATCAAATATAGTTCTGCCATTCTGTCCTTTCCTGTGTTTTCCTTTCTGTCCATTTCTGAATGGGAGTTTTTTCTTCTATTTCTTCTACTTCTCTCCACACTTCTATCTGATGTGTTAAGGACAGGTAACTTGCTTTTTTGTTTGTTTTTATTTTTAAACAGTTTTATTCACATATCATACAGTCCAACTTAAATAAATAGACATGCCTTTGCCACCAAATTCTTATGAAGAATTTCCTTTTCTTCCACAAAGGATCCATATCCTTCCCCCATGTCCCCTACCTACTGACATAGATAACTTGCTTTTAATTTTATGAAGTCACTGGGCAACCAGGAAGACACAAGGTGTATCTCATCCAGGGAGTATCAACTTTGAGGTAGATACAGTAGTTTGAAGAAATTTTGAGGAGTGTTGAGTGTCTTCTGTGTAGCTGAAGAAGAGTTTGTATAGATGTTGAGTAGTCAAGGAGGGGTGAACTATTGTAAAGACATTGCTTGTGGCCTATTTGTTTTAGTTTCCTGGTTGCTCAAACAAATACCATGCAATGGTTTGGTTTCAAAACAGGAATTTATTGGATCATAGTTTCAGAGCTTAGAAGGATTGTTCCCTCTTAGGGTCTGTATCTTCAGGCAGGCAATCTTTGGGATTCCTTGGCTTTTCTGTCACAGGGCCATACATGTGGTAGCATCTTATCCTTTCTCTTGTGAATTCTGTTGATTTCCAGCTATTGGTTGCTCCCCGTGACTTCTCCTCCTGTGTCCTATTTCTTTTGCTTAGAAGGACTTCAGCCACACTAGATCAAGGCCCACTCTCATTCACTCTGGACACACCTTAAAGTCCTTTTATAAAAGGGTTCACATTTACAGATCCAGGGGTTGGGACCCAAACATGCCTTTTGTGGGGGACATGGTTCAATCTCCAACTATTCATTCTCTACTTCTGTTGTGTAAGTGGATCTTAATTATTTTTAATACATTGACCTTAAACAAAAATCACTTTTCCTACCTTGCTTGTGAAAGGAAAGTGAAGGAGAGTAGAGAAGGAGAATTCATGAAAAGAAGAAACAGACAGAACTCAACAGATCATGGCAAGCCTTATTAGAGAGCTTGAGAGGGACAGCCCAAGGAGCAGTCAAGCTGAACCAAGAGACGCGACAGGTTAGGTCAGTTTGTTAGTTCCATCATTCCAGACTCTGGAGGGGTATAAGAAGGGAGCGGGGCGACGTCATCGTTTCTGGCTGCTTCCTGCCAACCGGGGGGCGTCGTGGGGAGAGGTCTTTAGCAAGCCTGGAAGACGAACATTGCTTTCACAAGATCTTGAGTTGCAGCTCTAGAGATGGTGGTGATTCATCTGGCAAAAAACTTCTGTAGGAGATTAACAAAGCCAGGAAGAAAAGACAAAATTAATATAAGACCTATGAGGGGAGTTACAAGGGGTATGAACCAAGAGGGGAGATTACCTAGGCCCATAGGGAGGTAGGCAAGGCTTCATACCTGATTCTAGTAAGTAGGTCTCTAAGGCGTTGGGCTCCATCTTGGACTAAGTGGGACTGGTTAGTATAAAAACAGCACTGTCCTTGGAGTAATGCACAGATGCCTCTGTGTGCAGCTGTTAAGAGGTCAAGCCCACATCTGTTTTGTAAGACTACTGCAGCTAAGGAGACTACTTGGTCCTGTAGAGCTATAAGCTGTTTTGAGATTTCCTGGGGGCTTGAAGCCAGTTGTGGCAGGATGGTAAAGCTGTGTAATGACACACCTAGTCCTGCTGTTCCTGTACTTACTCCAGAGAGGACACCAAGCATGACTAGTAGGGGGATTAACTGGAAAGCTCTCTTGATTTGGCGGGTGGGGGGGCTGTTTTGGACCAGGGTTATGGGAATAGGGGTGTCAGGGGGATTAGGTTTATTTGGGGCGATAGGAAGGCTGGTGTACATGTTGCCATCCAGTTGGTGGGGAGACACAGAAAGGCATTTGAGCCACGTAACCAGAAGAGTCCAGACGTGTAGGCCAGGCAGGGGGGCAAATTAATTCTGGAAACTGGAAAGAATTTACCTGCTCCTTGGCATTTCATGTTTTCTCTGGTGTGCCAGAAGGAGATGGAGTGTCCAAAGGCCATGGCTGTAAGGGGTTGAAACTTTGTTAGGGCTGTAACATTTGGAGGGGGCGTTTCTTGTTGCAAATTGATGTTTTGGAGCTGAATAAGGATGGGGGAATGATGAGGAGTAATTTGAGGATGGTCTGTGTCCCAAATGGCAGGGTTGATGTGGGAGTCAGGTTGAGGGCATTCACGGGGTTCAGAGGTTTGGGGAGTGGGGAGTTGGTCTGGGATTGTTGTCTTGGTTCTCCTGTTTGGAGTAAAAAGATGGCAGTTTCATGTAGGGGTGGGATGTGGAGGGAAGCTCGAAGCTTATGGAGTATATCTCTTCCTAAAAGGGAAACTGGGCAGGTGGGGATGATAATGAATGAGTGAACGTGAGGTCCCCGAAGGAGCAGAGGAGGAAAGAGGTTTTGTGGGGATAGGTAATAGTTCCTGATGCTCCTACTATGGGCTGGGTTCCTTTTATTGTGGGTTCCTTCCATGTATTCAGGAGAAAGAGAGTTGCCCCAGTGTCGACCATGAAGGAAACAATATGGCCGGCCACCGTCACTATTACCCTGGGCTCCCTGGGATTGTCACGCTCAGTGGCAAGGGCAGTGGAGTCTGGGCTCCCTCATTCCAGTAACTGTGGAAAGGGGTTTCTTGGTTCTGTAAGTGGAAGACCTGAGGGGCAGAGTGTCCGCCCCTGAGGGCACTCCACTTTCCAATGTCCCCATTGTCCACAGCTGGAGCATGGCTTGGAGGGAGGCGTAGGGCTTGGAGGGAGGTTTAGGCTCTAGATGGGTCTGCTGTTTTTGTCCTGGGGAGATGGGAGGCTGGGGTGTGGGGCCATGTTGAGGACCCTGTAGGGCCATGGCTAAGAGCTGGTATTCGGTCTTGCTTGAGGTTTTTCTCTCTTCCAGTTGTTAGACATCTGGAAGGCTACATCAAAGAGTTCCTGTTGTGGAGTTTGTGTGCATTGTTCAAGCTTCTGAAGCTCTCTTCGGATGTCGGGGGCAGACTGTCTGATAAATTGTGTATGTAAGAAGAGGGTGCCTCCTGGTGTACTGAGGTCCAGATTGGTGTATACTGTTACAGCCTCAGTTAGTCTGGCCATAAAGAGGGAGGGGTTTTCTTCAGGCTTTTGGAAAACTTCCCAGATTTTTTCATAATTTAGCTGGGTATGGGTGTTCTTGTGCATCCCTTGGAGTATGCAGGCTATCATGTGGTCCCTATTCTGAACTCTGGGGTCCCCGGGTTGGTA
>PVIY010050078.1:0-16392 GCA_004026745.1 Myrmecophaga tridactyla
GTGACTCTCTCCAAAATGTTTCCTCTTTTAAAGGATTCCAGCAAGCAACTCCACCTTCAGTGGGTGGAGACACACCTCCATGGAAATCATCTAATCAAAAGTTACCACCCACAATTGGGTGGGTCACATCTTCATGGAAACAATCAAAATGCTCCCACCCAGCAATATTGAATGAGGATCAAAGGGCATGGCTTTTCTGCGGTCCACCACAGATTCAGACCAGCACAGGGACTTTGCAAATACTTTTTTATTCACTGTTCAAATCACTCTGGGATTTATCGTGACACGATTATTTCTGAGATGCATTTATATTCTGGAAATCTTCCTGGAATATATACGTTTGTGACTGACCAAACTTCCTTATTAAATAAGGTCTTGGTGAGTTAAAGATGATTGAAGAAGTTCACAGAGACACATCTGACTGAATCGGTATTGCAGTTTTTTATGCTTTTTGTTCTGAGATGCTGGATACTGTTTGTAAGATTACATACAGGGAGGAAAACTACTGATCTGAGGTAAAATTTTCTATCTGCATTTAGGTTATTTTATAGATTTGGATCATGGTACAATTCCACAAGTATTATTGAAATGCATATTATATTGTCATAATTAGGATTTCAGAAGCTACAGTTGGTATGGCTTGGCATGAATTCCCTTCAGTAAATTAAAAGAGAACATTTTAAAGATATTTCTCAGTGGTATGCATAGTTTCAGAGAGAAAGCAGGGACTGGGTTAGTTTTAATTGTTCTAACCACTTTTAGCAAAGGTGTATAGGCATATTATTGATTGTAATGCTGAATTAGTATGGTTTTCATTAAGCTCATGATAGGAAGGGGAGGCCAGGAATTCTCCCTCAGTGACTTAAAAATGTGCAGGTCTGTATCAGGACAGGGAAGTAGAGGTATTGCAGACTGAAGGGGCAGCATCAATCAACCAAGGCATGAGGAAGTAAATCTACTCACTGATATGAGAAGTCAGGGGTGGGAGTGAGTGAGATGAAACAAGGAGAGCAGACCCAACCCACCCATGCTTGTCTACGAAGAGCTCAGATCTTACCCTTGGGGTGATGGGGAGCCAATGATGTGTGGAAGCTGCTGACTTAGGGATGAATTTGTTTGGGACAATAGTCATAGATTGGACCCTTAGGTTCTCTAGCTGTAATGTTACAGAGTGGGGTTCTATTTCTGGAAACCTTGTTCATGAGGAAAAGAAAACCCCAATTATGAAAATAAACCAAAAATAATACAGAAATATGTGCTTTTACAAATGTATTCATATTAAGTGTTATGTAGTGAAGGCTACTTTGGGGGATTTTTGTTTGTTTGTTTGCATGAACTGTACCGAAGTTATCTTCTTTTTCCTATAAATCTCCCTGTAGTACATGTGGGAATACTTCATTTTTCCAAGAACCTTTGGCTTCAATTTAAATTTAGGGTCATTTGCCTCTAAACTGTGAGTTGACAATTTCATTCATTCAAATGTTTATTGAACAATGACATATGAGATATTTTCCTAATAGTAAAGAAAAAAAGACAAAGACCCTGCCATCATGAAGATATTTTTTTCTATTTGAAGAGAAAGACAAACATTTATATTCACTATACACTACACACACACATCTCACATATAAATATAATGCCAGTGTAATGAAAAATAAATAGAACAAAGGAAAGGAGAATGATAGGAGTATTTTATAGAGTCATTTTATATTTTATATAGGTCATGGAGGACTGATCTGTAAAGATGACATTTGAGCAGAGACCTGAAGGAAAATAGTGAGTAATGAAAATATCTGGAGGAAGACACATGTTGTGTGAATGCCTTTGAAAATGTCTTTGGATGGCATTAAGTCTTATTTCAGTATGGCTGAAGTCTTTATAAGCAGAGTAAACTGAACATGGAAGGAGAAGCCACAAGAGAAGTAATAACCTGGAAGTCACTGGAACTCAGAGGGGAAAAGAGAAGACACTGCCATGTGCATTGCTATGACTTGGAAATGTCAAAGAACCTCAAAGATTGTAGGTAGCCAGAACTCTGGAAGAAAGCAAGCCTTCTAGTCTCAGAAACCATGAGCCATTAAATACCCATTGTTCAGCCAGTCCAGTATATGTTTGTTTTTCACAAGTAGGTTATTAAAATGGATGCTATAGAGAGAGATGGGGCAGTTGCTCAAGTGACTGCTTCTTTGGGTGATTGCTTGTTATGGACACATTTGTAGGCCCAATTAACTTCACCTCCAACTTCAGTGGGCTCCTCAGGACTTCCAATGAACTTCATACTTGCTGGTAATACCTATCAAGTCATTAGGTGGACATAAATATGATTTTTTGTTGCTATTGTGTGTATGTATGGCTCTTGTTTATGATAGGGTTTGAACAACAGAGGGTTGGGAGTCAATCTACTTTAAGTATGGGATCCTAATAACATGGTAAGATTTTCATTAAAATAATAACTCTGGCATTATTTTTAGCACTTACCATGTACCAGACATTGTTTTAAGTTTTTTCTAAGACATATTGGTTTCTTTTTTCAGCAGTTCTGTGGGGTGGGCAACTGATAACCTCATGCTATAGGTGAAAAAACAGACTTAAAAAGTCTAAGTAACTTGCCCTAGACTTACACAGTTTATAAGTGGCCAAGACAGGGTTTGAAATGAAACTTGTCCAACTTCAGCCTCTAAACTTTATACCAACCTCTGTGCTAACCTGCATTCAAGGACGATTCCTCCAACAGAAGAGTGGAGGATGGGCTGGGAGGACATTAGTGCTAAAGAGAGTGAGGCTGTACTTCTGACTCATTTCCTGACACCCCCGCTTCCTCACATGGGTATCCTGTTACACATCTCCAGGGTAAACAATCCTTCTACCTTTTGAGCTTAGATTTATGATTGACAGGAAGAGTGAGCAAACAGATTTCCTATGAAGAAAGCTTTTCATGGAAATTCATCTTGAATAGTTCTGAATCTCCGTTTCTGAGATTCAAAACCTTTTGCATCTGGGCAAACTGAGTGAAGTACAGTTATTCAATAGATAAGAATAAACTCATGAGTCTGAGGAATCCGCAAAAGCCCACAAAAAATCAAATAACTAAGACATGGACCTCTAGTGGATACATCACAATTTTCTTTTGGACAGGATATTAATTAGGTTGTTTCCAAGGAGATGTGACCCTGCCCATTCAAAGTGGATCCTAATCCACTTACTGGAGTCCTTTAAAAGGGAGACATTTCGGAGAAAGCACGCATGCTTGGGAAGCCGACACAGAAAGCACATGCTTGGAAACAGACAGAAGCTCAGAGAGGCCACTGGAACCAGGAGCTGAAAGCAACGAAAGCTGGGAGCAAAGGACCAGCAGATGTCACCACCGGCCTTCCCATATGACTTAAACCCCGGACACGACCGGCCTCTTGTTGATGCCTTAATTTGGACAATTTCATGGCCTTCAAACATACCTTTGTAACCTAATAAATCCCTTTTGTATAAGCCAGTTCATTTCTGGTATATTGCATTCTGGCAACATTAGCAAACTGAAACACTATGTAAATTTAAATAATGATTAATAGCTGCAAATGCAGTTTCTTACTCTCTATGGGGAACGTGAAAGTAAGTATACTAATTCTTTAGACTAAATCATTAGCATAAATGTATTGATGTTTAGTCTGGCTCTGGTGAATAGGTAAATGAGGTTAAGCTAACAGCTATTATGAAAAAAAACAAACGAAAAACAGCTTTATGGACCACCCTCATATTCCAACCAGAAGGTATCTATCACAGGTATTTAGTGTTAGTTTTTTTTTGTTTTTTTGTTTTTTTTTTGGCATGGGCAGGCTGCAGGAATTGACCCTGGGTCTCGGGCATGGCAGGTGAAAATTCTGCCACTGAGCCACTATTGCACCGCCCCGGTATTTAGTTTTGTTTTGCATTTCATATATGCTCACTCATTGACTGTTCAAAAACAAACTATAGTAGAAAAACTAATCAGAGTGATAGAAATTAGATTCCGATTTTAACAAAGTTTCTTCCTCTTGCAGGGAGTGTGCCTGCTGTTTAATTTTTAATTTTTTTTTTAAGTTTTGAAACAATTGTAAATTTACAGAAGCATTGGAAGTACAGTACATGGAACTTTCCCCGCACTGAATCATCTGAAATAAGGTCATGGACGTAATGCCCCCAAACTCCTGAAGAGTTTAGTGTGTGTTTCCAAGGACATTCTCCTACATAACCACGACAAAATAACCAAAGTCAGGAAGTTAACAGTGATGTACTATTACAGTTGAATCGTCAAAACTCACTGGAATTTTGCTAGTTGTTCAGTAATGGCCTTTATAGCTGTAGGATACAACTTGTGCTCATGTGCTACAATTAGTCACTGTGCTGGTTTGAAAGGATGTATGTCCCCTAGAAAAGCCATGTGTTAATCTAAATCCCATTTCATAAAGGCAGAATAATTCCTATTTAATACTGTATGTTTGAAACTGTAATCAGATCATCTCCCTGGAGATGTGATTAAATCAAGAGTGGTTGTTAAGCTGGATTAGGTGACGACATGTCTCCACCCATTTGGGTGGATCTTGATTAGCTTCTGGAGTCCTATAAAAGAGGAAACATTTTGGACAATGAAAGAGATTCCGAGAGAGCAGAGAATGCTGCAGCACCGTGAAGCAGAGAGTCCACGAGCCAGAGACCTTTGGAGATGAAGAAGGAAAATGCCTCCTGGGGAGCTTCATGAAACCAGAAGCCAGCATGTGCCCTTCCAGATGAGAGAGGAACCCTGACCGTGTTCACCATGTGCCTTCTCACTTGAAAGAGAAACCCTGAACTTCATCGGCCTTCTTGAACCAAGGTATCTTTTCCTGGATGCCTTAGATTGGACATTTCTATAGACTTGTTTTAATTGGGACATTTTCTCGGCCTAAGAACTGGAAACTAGCAACTTATTAGATTTCCCTGTTTAAAAGCCATTCTGTTTCCAGTATATTGCATTCTGGCAGCTAGCAAACTAAGCCACCCTGGTGCTTTAGTTTCCCTCAGTCTGGAACAGTTCCTCTCCTTTTACTTGACTTTCATGACCTTGACAGGCCAATCATTTTGTAGAAGTTCCCATATTTGGGGTTTCTGGTGTGTCTTCATGACTAGATTTAAGGTAGGCATCTTTGATAGAAAGAAATATCACAGAGGTGACATTGTATTCTATTGCACCCTGTCTGGCTCACAATTTAAATTGGTCCCGTTACCGATGATGTTTACTTTGACCCCCTGATTAAGCTGGGGCCTTAAGGGATTTCACACTATAAAATAACTCTTTCTCCTTTGTAATTAATAATTATTTTGTGGGAAGGTACTTTGAAATCATATAAATATCCTGTTATCATTAAAAATTCATTTTTACTGAGTTATTTATTTAAAATTGCTTTATCTGGGTGGAATTATTATGAGAGGGTTATAATCTGTTTTTAGTTTAGGTTCAAATTGTCCCCAGTTTGGCCAGTGGGAACCCTTATTCAAACTGGCTGCTGTGTTCTTTTGATATGAGCTCATCCTCCTATTCCATGAGCACTTCATTACCTTTTTGCACGATAAGCTCATCTCGTAAATTCCCTGCCCCCAGCACAGAACCAACCATTTCTGCAAGGAGCTCTAGTTCCTTTAAGAGGAAATCTAGATCTGTGTGCTACAGAGAGAGAGTTGCTGAGCTCATTCCCTCTCAGTGGGCAGAGCTGGAGAATACACACTCACACAGGGACTAACATACACACACACACCTGCATTTGCACATGCACACACTTACACATATGCATGAGTACATATTTACTATGTTTATTTTATAATAATCTCTATATATTTAAAAACATTAGTTAAGACCAGTACCCCGAATTCCATGTCAATACAGCATTCATTCTAGTTTTCCCTCTTTTCATTTTCCTCTGACAGTGGAAAGCCTGGTTTCCATTATCCTTAATGTACTTCCTTGTTTGAGAAATCTCTCTGTAGGTAACTGATCTCCTATCCCCACTACCATCCCCTCCCTACACCTAGCTCCTCCAATCAGAGCCCCACATGGAAGCCACCCTCACCCTGTCTGGGTCCTATATACTGATGCTGAGCCACCCCCTTGTAAGAAAGTCCTTCCCTCTCGCTCAGCTCCTGACTCCCTGTACCAGTTCCCCCTGTGAATCTCATTTCCCTGGAGCTCAGAAACCCACGCGAGATTGCCCTTTGAACGGACACCTCCTCCTCCTCATCCTGTTGGGTTCCTGTATCCTGATCCCAGACCACCCTCTCCATCCCTTTCTGATTTTGACTCCCACACGGGGTTATTTCCACTGCAGGTGCATTCCTCACCCACTTTCAGACTCTGAATCCCCACTCCAGGCTGCCTTTCTGTGTGGATGCCCTTCTCGGTCCACCAGCCTCCACAGTCCACACCGCAGCATCCTCATGTGTAGACGTATCCTCACCCAGCTTGAGTTCTGACATCCCTACCAGGCTCCCACGTCTTCCTGCTCAGACTCTCATGCCTGCCGACTGCAGAAGCTGACCTGGTTCTGCCCCACCTAATGTTTTAGGATTGAGTTGCTCAGAGAGGAGGGGAAAGGAAAGAAGAGGAAGGCGATTATTTTAAGTTTTTCAGAGATTGGTAGAGATTTTATCCTTGATATTAGCCATTCATTCATCCAGCAAATATTAATGAGCATACCAGAACACACTATTCAGGTATTGCAAATATATAGGTAATAAAGATAGGCAAGATCCATGCTCATGGAGCTTTTAGAAGGCAACTGTAGGTTTCTATTGCTCTACAATCAGTAGAAAAATCCCTGGACTTGAAACCAGAAAATGACTTAAATTTTTTGCTTTCCCTTAAATACTAGGTGATCTTGAGCTAGTTGTTGACCTTTGAGCATCTGTCTTTGTCATCTGTGAAAAGGAGATACTACCACCTTGTGTTGTTTTGAGGATTAATTCAGACTTATATGTAAAAATCTCAAAACATGGAAGAGACTATTTTTTACATATACTAAGAAGATCATCTTAAATCAATTGAAAAAATAGAGGGCCCTGAGAAATGCAGGTCCAGACTACAATGAGATACCACCTCACACCTTTAAGAATGGCTGCTATTAAACAAACAGGGAACTATAAATGTTGGAGAGGACGTGGAGAAATCAGGACACTTATGCATTGCTGGTGGGAATGTATAATGGCGCAGCCACCACGGAAGACTGGCGGTTCCTCAGAAAACTAAATATTGAGTTGTCTAATGACCCGGCAATACAACTACTCAGTACCCAGAAGATCTGAAAGTAGTGGCACAAACAGCCATTTGCACACCATGTTCATAGAAGCAGTATTCACAATCACCAAAAGATGTATACAATGCAAGTGCCCATCAACAGATGAGTGGATTATATACATACGATGGAATATTATGCAGCAGTAAATCTAAATGACTTCCTGAACCACACGACAAGATGGATGAGCCTTGAGGACATAATGCTGAGTGAAATAAGCCAGACATTGTATGGTTCCATTTTTATGTCCATGGTAAAGGTAAAATCAGAGGCTTATAGTACAGAATATAGGGGACCTAGAGATACACAGAAGCTAGAGATGGGTGAACAGTTTGCTAATGAGGTTGAACTTAACTGTAAGGGAGTAGACAGAAGTGAAGGTGGTTCATTAGTGGGTCTATAAGTAATATTGCCATATTGAAGGTGGGCACGATTGAAAGGGGTTGTACAGACTCATGTGTCCCACTGATTAACACTACAAATATAAATAAGTTTTTTGCGTGAACCACTTCAAAAGAATGAATCTTGTACAAAGATTGTATAATTTTGGGATATAGGGAGAAGATGCTACTGCATGGGCTATGTTCAACAGGGAAACATCAACAGTACCATAGCAATATCAGGCTTACATAATGGGGGGAGGGATAGGACTTAGGGGGAGGTTTGGATTTTCTATCTGGTGAGGGTGTGTTTATTGGTTATCTTTCTCTTGGGAACAATGAAATTATCTAAAATTAAGAGCATTGATGGATTGTGGACTTTGGATGTTATACATGAGACCCTGCAGATGGAGGTGGCTGAAAGATGCACTGACTGAGAAGTAGATTAGTGAGCAAGGATGTGTACATGTGATTGAACATTGTGTTGCTAGAAAAAGGAATGAAGTTGTGAGACATGTAACAATGTGAATGAACCTGCGGGACATTTGATGAGGCAAAAATAAGCCATAAACAAAAGAGCAAATATTGTATGATCTCATTTAGAAAACACTTATAAGGAAACTGGGGCCCAGATTGTAAGATCTTATAAGCAGCCACATTTAGTCCAGAGTGGGAATTGTTATTTCTGGATTTTGAAAGGCTGCTTTATATATGTATAACCTGGTATTTAGAGATAAGAATGAAGCCAATCAGGTCAGTATCAAGGTAATTCAGAATACAGGTGTAAGGAAAACAGTGTCTGTATTATAGAATTTCACCTACTCCTTGAGAACAAAGGAAGAAAGGTTTATTTTGGTCCAGAACCCAAATTTTCTGAGTGCAAAATCTAGCTCACCCTGTCTGAATAGATCATTTAAACAATCGATACACAGAGAATCCAGGATAAGAATGAGAGTCTTTAATCCTGTATAGCTTAATGCAATGCCTGGATACATCTCAGAGTATATTAAGCAGATAATCAAAAAGTATTGGCAAAGTTCCTTGAGGGATGGGAGAAAAAGTATGGAACTATTAAACTTTACCACCTAGGAAACCCCAGATACTGTGTCAAACATTAAGGTCACCCAAATCAATAGGCCAAGCCCTTGATCTTGAGGCTTGCTCTTGTGAAGCTTATGTATGTAGCAAGAAGCTTAGTTTACCTAGAGGTATGCCTAAGAGTCACCTCCAGAGGACCTCTTTCATTACTCAGATGTGGCCTCTCTCTCTCTCTCTAAACCCAGCTCTGCAAGTGAAACCATTACCCGCCCTCCTACGTGGGACATGATATCCAGGGTGAAAGTCTCCTTGGTGGCATGGGAGATGACTCCCAGGGATGAGTCTGGCCCTAGCACTGTGGGATCAACAGTGCTATCATGACCAAAAAGGGGAAAAGAAGTTTAACAAATAAGATATCAGTGGCTGAGAGAGTTCTAATAGGGTCGAGAGGTTACTCTGGAGGTCACTCTTTGGCATGCTTCAGTTAGACATTGCTACCTATCATAACTTGCCAAACTCCAATCAAAAGCATTCCTGCCAACCCTATACAATACTTAGGGCATTATATAAGACTCAGCAAAGGGCCCATGCACTAAGATAACTTTCTAGAAACCTACAACCTCCAAATGGGTTCCTGGACCAGATAAGTCCTGAAATGCAGAGGGGCCAGCCTCTCCAGAACATCAGCTAGTTCCATCTAGTTGATCAACTAGTTCCAATTAGTTGTTGGTAATATTCCATATTATCGACAGCCCCTTACAACATGAAAAAGTTAGAAAGTGTATAACCCAAATACCTCTAAAGAGTGGGAGAAATGTCAAAGGTGATGGTGGAGTTATACAGTGAAGGTAGGGTTTAACAAATGAGTATGGTTGCTGAATCATTATATTGATATTTCTTTTAGTCTCCAGTACCTTAGAGAAGTTGGAAGTAAAACCCTAAAATTGTGAAATTGTAACCCATACCAAACTCTGAAATCTGTTCTACAACTAATTGTTGCCATGTGCTTTGAAATGTATTGCTTTATTGTATATATGGTACTTTGAGCAAAAAGAAAAAAGAGAAGGAGGAGTGTAACAGACAAGATAGGATTTAACAAATGAGTATGCCTGCTGAATCATCATATTGATATTTCTATTAGTCTCCAGTGTCTTGTAGCAGCTAGAAAAAAATGAAAAAATCATGGAACTATAACCCAAACCAAACTTTAAATTCTGTTCTATTAACTATTCATTAAAATGTACATAGAAATTTATTGTTTTTTTGTATATATGTTGTACTTCACAATTAAAAAAAAGTTAAAAAAGATAGACGGCTCTTAAATTTATAAAATACAATCCTAAGTATATAGAGCATCTGGCAACCGTAAGATAACATATCATTAGGTATCAGTGAAAATCTCTGCCCTCTTGGAACTCACCGTCTATGGGGGGAGACAGACTTGACTATTGGAAATAAATCAATCTTGAGGTTTGTTGGAAGGGCACTGATATTGGAGAACAATGGGGAATAGGGAGTGCTGAGGGGCGGGTTGCAATTTTAAAGAAAGGCGTTTGGAGAAGGCCTCACAGCCAAGGCATCAACGGAGCAAGTGCTGAAGAAGGTAAGGAAGTAAAACAGTGAGCCAAGGCTCTCTGGGAGATGAGCTTCCATTCCAGGTGGAGAGGATGGCTGGGGCAATGATGCTTAAGCACAGCGCATTTGGCAGCATGGCTGGAGCCGAGGAGCAGGGGGAGAGGGGAGGCAGAGGAGGCCCAGGGAAAGGATGCATCATAAGGACAGCAGAACTCACCCATTAGACGTCTGCATCCCAATCCCAGTTCCACCATGCAGACTTGCTGTTTGACTTGGGCAAGTTACTTAACCTTTCTGTGTGTGGGTTTAACAATAATGTTCGTTGTCTCTTTAAATGTGATTTGTTTCTTAATCCAAAATTTCTATTTATGACATATTCCAATTATTAGTATTTTAATATGTTCCAATAGCTAAACTAAAGACAACACCTTATGATTTTTTAAAAGCCTCTAAAACATTGATAACAGGATAGTTTCTTGGTTCTTTTCCCCCTTAATATTTCTTCTCAACCATTGTGGTTTGCTACAACTTCATTGAGAACACAGAGGAAATCTGACTTCCCAACTTCCTTAGTTTTCCAAACTGGTATTTCAGGGAAAGATGTAAGCATCTGAACCAGTTTTCCCTCTCTGAATCCTCAATTACCAGAATAAGTAATAAAGAGAAATATCCTCAATTACCATAATAAATAGTAAAGAGAATAAAGATCTTTAGTTTATTATTAAGGCTTCTCTTTTTTTTTTTTTATCAGAATGCCTACTCATACCAGAGAGATTTATTTTTACAGGTCAAAGAGTAGCATACCACAGTATGCAGCCTGCGAACTTTCGGTAGTCTTGCCTTTCATTTTTGGAGTAACACAAGGACTTTTATTTTTGAAAACATAAAAAGTTAATGTTGGGTTCTCAAAAGTTAAGAGATTTTTGGCTTGTTCCTCTGAACTCTTCACAGTGAACATATTGGACAACTTTTAAGAACCAAAAGATAATCTCAACTGCATCTTAAAATGCTTAATTGTGCAGCTGCTACAATTTTTAAGTGACACACTCATGGGACTGAGACAAGTATTGTCCAGCCAACTCTAGTAAAAATATTATTTTATAACTGAAAGTGGTTACTTCTATTTTCAAGGAAAAATTATTCTCTGGGTGACAGCACCAGCATCTAATTCTGCATCACCTTGGGGCCAAGTTATTAACACAAAACACCAGGTTCAACCAATAAATTGAAAGGTCCTCATCCCTCCTCTACAGAACCAATCCAAGAATTTATAGGCAAGAGAGAAACTGAACGATTGAGTGGTCTCAAGGTGGCAAAATCAGCACCATAATCAGAAGGGTCTCTTCTGAGGATGCCGTTAGTGACCAACTCACTTCACGCCTGCACACCCAGTTTCCCTCCATGAAAGGCTGAATGCTGTTGCTTTTGTTGGTTGAAGGTTAGCAAAGTATGACCTGGTTGCTAAGAAAGCTTTGTAACCTTGAGTTGCACGAACTAGTGGTTGGATGAATTCATTCTTTCCATAAATACATGGTAGTAAATGTTACCCTCATTTTAGAATGAGAACACTGAGGTCTAAAGAAATATAAAATGACTTGGGTTAGGGTACAGTGACTTGCATTGGCAGGGGTTCAGACATGAAAACTCAGTGCTTCATGCATTTTCCAAGCTACACACTGTCAGAAACTACAGTGGTGACTGGAGTTCTCAGGAATATTCGCTCTTGTGACACAGCCACCAAAGCACCAGGGGCACAGCACCCAGGGGTGCAAGGTTGGAGAACAGCTTGAGGGCTTCAATCGTATGGACATGATAGCAAAAAACAGTAGGAAAAAGCAAATCCCGATATACTAACCCTCAAAAACAGAGAATGATCTTTAATACCAAACAAGTTTATTCATGGTAAAAACAGCGATAGAACAATTTTGGGGACTTCTTTAGTCCAGCTATTAAAGTTGCATTAACACCAACAGGGAGAGTGTGGAGACCTCAGAGAAGACATGTGGAGAAATGCCTGTTCCTCTTTGCTTGGATTATATATATTTACCTTTCAGGCAAGAGAGATAGCTGTGATTATTTCTTTTCTAGGGGATGAGATTCCTATCCTATACACATTAAGACATTGGAACTGGAAAATGGAAAAGACTGAAGAAGAGATCAAAGAATGATTTGAGGAGTCAAGGAAAGACCAGTGGCTGGTTCACTGAACTACAAGTCACCAGGTATAGTGAGGGGAAAGGCACTATGTTTCCCATTAATATACATCTAAATCTGAGTGTTTAAAGACTCCACAGACATGGAAACCCACGTCTACCTCCCTCAAAGGTAATGACAGACGCCGAGAAGGCTGTTGTAGAAGGTCATACCTCTTTGGAATTCTCAAGATACTTTAGTACCAATGCTTATCTAGGATTGAACTATGTCAAATATTTCTCTGGACAAACTGATTAATCAGTTTACTCTTTGGGATAAGTTTCAATGCAATTCATGAGGTTGTGCCTGTTTCTTGGTACCTTGCCTAGATGCTAAGTTCACGGCATGGTTATTTACTGTAAGACCCGCCTAAGTAAAAGAATGGGATTTCCCAAGCCTCAGCTGTCAGCATATAACCTGGCTCATCATCTTCCAGATGTCAGAAGCCTGTGGCAATATCTCTTTTTTTTGTCTTCCATGGGTACCAAAGGGAAATCCTGGTCTGTGGCTAGTACCTGTCAGGCAGTCATGTTCACACGAGGAATTTTCAGGTAACTGGCACATACCTGCCAGTTGTCCACAGAACAGGCTTCTTACCACTGAATCTCTGGGGAGGACAGGTGGGAGAGATGTCTCCAGGCAGACAGGAAGGTTTTCCCATTCAGATTTGGAAGGACGCAAGGGATGGCATGGTTCAACAGGTGGCTGAAACCCAACATTAATATGAACCGAACACTGTGTAGAAATGTGACTTTGGGCGCCTCACCTCTTTTGAGGCCACCCAGGAGAAAAACAGCAGATTGTCCAAAGCTGGATGAGAGGAGGGATTTGGAGTGATCTAGTTCAGATTTGTCTACATGGATTCCCAGTGTGGAGTCTGTGCAGTAGTAGTTCAGGAAACCAGTTTGGCTCAGAAACCCTGAGAGCAGCCCCACTTGCTCCGAGAAGAAAGCCACGTCTGAAGGGAAAGGTGTATAGCAATCTGTTGAGTATTTCTTACTGTCCCGGTTATAATGGTAGCCCAGGGTCACCCAGTACAGTTTCTCTAGTAAACCTCAGGGTCTTGGTTTATTCACTTCCTTATGTCTCAAGAACTCTCCACTCTAGTCCCATAGATTTTGGGTTTCTCCTTTAGTCAGGTGCTTTACAGGTTACATACATTGGGTTTCTGGGAATATGACTTAAGATGCTACTTCACTCAGTGCCACTGGTAGCCTGAGCAAGAGGGGTTTGTGATGAAGACAAACCCAGGATAGCCTAAGAGTCCACTGCTTGCTGGCCTGCTGAAGTCAGCTCTGCACATCGTGCTCACTGACTAAGGACACAGAGGTGATCTGAACGCACTTTATGGGCACCAGGAACCATGCCACAGGCTGCTGGGAGTCAATGCCCCCTTTCAGGTCCGCGGTCCTGGGGTGGCTCTGCTGTGAGATGTGAAAAGGTTCTGCTGCTGGCATGGCCACAGGGTCCGGGGCCATGGCTCCTTCCCCCATCTCAGACCTTACTTTCATTTTTACCACCATAACATTAGTTTCTGCCAATTCAGCCTAAGAAAGACTATTTCGATTTCTCTTTTAATTTTTAATTACAAGTTATATATCCATCTCAAAAGGTTGACCATAACATTACATAAATACGTATTCAAATGTAGAGTCAACCTCACCATCACATTCCGTATTTTGCTCTCCTGTTTGGACCTTTCTGCCTCCCTTGGCCCCTCTCTGTGATGCTTACATGTTCCTCCACATTCTCCCACGTGGACCCATCTTCACTTCCGTCGCTGAACGCAAACTTGTCCCACATGCGTCTGGTTGGTCATTCCTTGACAGTGACACAGTTAACAGATCCCCTCACCCCAGCACCTCCCCAGTACCACCGCCCCCGAGAACCAGAAATGAGTTGGGCGGGTAGGAAAAGGTCAGAGGGGCACTGAAATAGGCATGTAGGATAACACTAATTCCTAAACTTGTTAGCACGTACCCCGTCCTGGCATAGGGCTAAGGGTCCTGAATGCATTTGCGCATTTAATCCTCAAAAGAATTGAGGTGTTTGATGTTATTATCCTCATTTTATAGTGGAGGAAACCGAGACTCAGAGAGGTTAAGTTAAATAACTGGCTTGAGTAAAACCCGGCAGTGAGACGGATCTTTATTATCCCCAGCTGAAAGTCTGCTGAGAGGGGAAGGATTGAGCGTGGGCATCAAAGAAGATAGGACCCCGGGGCTCAAGTTGGGGAGCAGCGTGGACAAGGCAGACTGTGCTACAGAGCAGGGCATGAAGCCAGGTGCTGAAGGAGCAAAGACACATCACGGCAGTAGCAGAAAGGGCAGCGCTGGCAGACAGCCTCGGGAGCTGTACTTTCTCCCGGTATTTGCTTTTCTGTTTTTAATTAATTAATTATTTATTTGGGGGGGGGAGTAAGTAGTAAAGTTTATTAAAAAGAAAGAGTAAGCATTAGAGAGATTAATGCGGGCATGCCCAAGGGAGGGACATGCAGGGAGTGGAGTGGGCCAGCTTGTTTTACAGCAAAGTTTTATCAGTGGCAGGCTGTCATAGTAACCTTCGAATGCTAGGTGTCTTCTTTGTTCTAGGAGGAAATAGCTTGCAGAATTCATGGTTTGTTGTCCCATACCTGAAATTTGTGTTTTGGGCAAATGGTTAAGAATCTTTATGACCCTATGCTTCCTATTATTTACTAAGTGTTTGCTTTGGGTCTGGAATTTTACAAGCTTTTATGGTTTGGAGAGGTTTCAATGGTTTGGGGAGGTTTGGGATCTTTAAGGACATTTTTGTCCCAGGAAGTCTGCAGCTCTGTATTAGCTCCTTAAGGATCAGAAACAAGGTCTTGGAATTGTCTGTTAACTCTTTCAGAGCTGAATAGGAAACCAGGGACTTACAGTTTTTCCTATTTTATCCTGCTTCAATCCCTCCCTGAAAGAGTTCAAACCCTTTAATCTTAAAGGGAGGTTAAGGGATCCATTTTTGGTATTTTTATACAGTTGAGAGAGTACATGCAGGAATATGCATAAATGCTGACAATGTTGGAAGGGTTGGGGGATGCTGGAAAATGTTACAATCCGCCCCATCCCACCGTCCTTACAATTTTTCTGTCACCTCTTCTGCATAAGTCACTGAGTGTGGGAATGGGAGACCACAGGTTTATAGCTTGCAATGCTGAGAAATGAGAAAACTAGCATTTGGGGGAAGGCAGTATGCTCTGGCTCGCTTACGGCTGCTTTGCCCCTCTATTTGTTTTGTCACCTAATGATGTCCCGGTCACACTAGAATGTGAACAGCCATCCTGTCTGCTGGTGTGCAGTTGCATTAGAGTTCTGGTGCCCAGGATGCCACTGTTCTAGTTTGCTGGCTGCCAGAATGCAATATACCAGAAACTGAATGGCTTTTAACAAGGGGAATTTAATGAGTTGCTAGTTTACAGTTCTAAGGCCAAGAAAATGTCCCAATTAAAACAAGTCTAAAGAAATGTTCAATCAAAGGCATCCAGGGAAAGATACCTTGGTTCAAGAAGGCTGATGAAGTTCAGGGTTTCTCTCTCAAGTGAGAAGGTGCTTGGCGAACACAGTCAGGGCTTCTCTCTTGGCTGGAAGTGCACATGGCAAATACGGCATCATCTGCTAACTTTCTCTCCTGGCTTCTGGTTTCAAGAAGCTCCCCGGAGGCGTCTTCCTTCCTTATCTCCAAAGGTCACTGGCTGGTGGACTCTCTGCTTCGTAGTGTCACTCTCTCTGAATCTCTAATTCTCCAAAATATTTCCTCTTTTATAGGACTCCAATAAACCAATCAAGACCCACCCAAACGGGTGGAGACATGTCGTCACCTAATCCAATTTAACAACCACTCTTGACTAAATCACATCACCCAGGCAGATGATCTCATTACAGTTTCAAACATAC
>PVIY010050079.1:0-16385 GCA_004026745.1 Myrmecophaga tridactyla
GCAGGTAAGAGAATAACTTCTCCCTTATCCTTACCTAATTATGCAGTTGTACGAGTGTTTCACTCACTTGTCTGAATTAGGCCTTCCCTGATTTATTTTGATCACCCTATCTCCCTACACAGAGCTTGAAGGATGGTAAGTGCACAGTAAAAGTTGTCAAAGAAATGAATAATTGACGAGAATAAGTGAAAAAATGAATAAAATAAATAATTGGTTGATGTTAACTCGACCTGATGTTCCTAAGGATCTGGAAGGAAGTTGACTGAAGATCTAGACCTAATTCTAGTCCTAGTCTGTTTCTAATTTGCTGTGTAACTGTTTCTAATTTGCTGTGTAACTGTTTCTAATTTGCTGTGTAACCACGAGCAGGTCATTTTTCCTTCTGGGACTCAGTTGTAAAACAAGAAGTAGGCTTCTAGCTATGGATCCTATTCCTTCCTGTTCTGCCAAGCACACCTCATTTGTTCTAATCCCCATCTATCACCTGAGTCTTCAGAGTAGGGACCTGGCTAGCCTGTTGGATAGCTCATTATAAACACTCACCTGCCTAGCTAAAAAGTGCTTTCAGAGCACGAGGGCCAACCTGGAATTGCTCCTGCGTATGGTTCTTATTCAATGACACCAGACTTCACACCTGAGCATTCCTCTAATGCTGTAGTAAAACTGGATGTTGCCTGAATTTCTTCTCATCCTTCTGCAGTTGTATGTAGTAAGTCCCATTCATCTTTTCCTATACTCAACCCTCACACAGGAATGTGTGCATATTTGCATCTATGAGAACACTCACACTCACTTCCTAAATTTTCTACAGCATTTCTAAAGGAAGTAGGGACTCATGTAATATTCTCGGCAAGGCTTTGGTCACAGCTGCCTTTTTGCAGCTTTTGGCCTTACAACATGTACTACCCACTGTGATTCCTCAGAGGCAGGGGTTTGCAAGGAACGTCTGATCAATTTTCATTTGTTCCTAGCTCAGAAGTATCACTGAGTCACTGCGTCACTCCTAGTATTTTCACTTGAGTGCCAAGGGATGTCCCTTATCTCCTTTCCTATTATGCATGTTGTTCCTGGGACCAGGACCCCCAGAATATTTGATTGGAGCTTAGCTTTCTGTGAACTAGGATATGAATAATAGCAATTATTCAATTATTAGCATATATCAACTATATGTCAAACACTGAGATAAATGTGATAAATAACCTTTCTCATTTATACAGACATTATGAAGAAACTGAGCCATGGGGAGATTAAAAGAACTTGTTCAGATCCCATAGCTATTGAATAATGGAGTATGAGATTCAAACCAGGAGGTCAGATGCGAAAGCCTACATTTATAACTACTACACTACTTCTTTCTCCAAGCTCCCAATTTTATATTCTGAAGGATTATATAAGGAAGAGAAAAATCTCTTCCTCTATTTAGCCCCTTGACTTTGCCCTTGATTTGGAAATGTTTCTTGGGGGGTATCCTTCTACCTTGTCTTCATGAGTGTTCAGTATCTTGTGATGCTCTGCTCATAAGCCCAGAGGAACCCAGACTTAATTGTGCATCTTGATGTTTGGATCCTTCTTCTTGTCCACATCAGAAAGTCATACTAACATCAACATTCTATAGCTCCTGGGTATCAACCAGGGGAAAAATGAGAGAAATAAAAAGAAAGGGAGAAGCATTTATCCATCAGCTTCCATCTTCCATTGGTCAAGAGTGGCCCTAGGGAGCATGTAAATGAGGGCCACACAGAGTTCATGTAAATGAGGGCCACACAGTAAGAACTGGTAGAGTCAGGATTTGAACACAGGTCTGTGAAATCCCACATCCTGTGTTATAACATTTGGAAGATGGCATTGCACAGGGGTTAGGTTTGAATACTTTAGTGTCAGATTGTGTTCAAATTCTGGATTTATTGCTGTCACTTACTGCCATCATGCCTACCTAAGTGGCTTCTGAAGATATTTTGCCATTTTATTGGAGACAAAAGCAATGTTGTTAGTTGTGGGTTTTTTCTTTTAGTATTGCATAATATTAACATATTTTCTCTTTTAATACCATAAATATACACAATTTCTTTTTTAAAGTTAAAATAAGTAAAAAGTTAGTTTGCAAAAAGAATGCAAAAGCCAGTAGACGACATATAACCTTTGACCTACATATAGCTTAAGAACAAATACTTAATCCAAATTTTTATAATAAGATATTGTAAACACCCCATAATAGAAAATGAAAAAATTCAGACTTCTTCTTTAGTACTAAAGGAGGGCCAAAGTTTTTATGCAGGTTCTCCAGATCACAGGGGTGCAATGCCCCTAACATCCACAATGTGGAAGGGATAACTAGTTTCTCCTGAAACAAAATTTCTCTACAGTCACCCTCCTTTTGTTGAAACATAACCTCTAAAAGATTATTCTTAATTATAAAATAAAGCTAGTTTCATTCAGTTTAGCCTGACTACATTCATAGGTGCAGCAAGAATGGCAATTTTTTTTTTTAAACATGGGCAGGCTCCGGGAACCGAACTAGGCCTTTTATTTTTAATTGAGAAATCTTCACATACATACAATCCATACATGGTGTACACTCAATGGCTCACAACATCATCACAAAGTTGTGTATTCATCACCTTGATCATTTTTTAGAACATTTGTATCACTACAGTAAAAGAAATAAAAAAAAAAACTCATACATCCCATACATACCCCTTACCCCTCCCTCTCATTGACCACTAGTATTTCAATTTACCCTATTTACTTTACCCTTTGTCCCCCTCTCCCATTATTTATTTATTTTTTAACCATATTTTTTTACTCATCTGTCCATACCCTGGATAAAAGGAGCATCAGACACAGGCTTTCACAAGTACACAGTCACATTGTAAGAGATATATCGCCATACAAGAATCAAGGCTACTATTTAGAACCACACATACTCTTTGAGACCAATGGAAGAAAGGTTTATTTGGTCTGGAAATGAAAGTTTCTGTAGGGCATAATCTAACTCAACCTACCTGTACACTTCATCTGAACAACTGAAACACAGGGAGCCCAGAATAAGAAAGAAGTCGTTTAATCCTGTATGGATTATTGTAATACCTGGGTACATCCTAGAGTATGTTAAGCAGATAATCAAAATTTATTGGCAAAGTCCCCTGAGGGATGGGAGAAAGAATATGGAACTATTAAACCTTAGCATCAGGGAATCCCTTGATACTATGTCAAACTTAGGGACACCCAAATCAATAGGCCATGCCTTTGATCATGAGACTTAATCTTGTGAAGCTTATGTAGGTAGCTGAGAAGCTTAGACTACCTATAGGCATGCCTAAGAGCTACTCTGGATGACTTCTTTTGTTGTTCAGATATGGCCTCACTCTAAGTCCAACTCTGCAAGTGAAATCATTGCCCTCCCCCCTTGTGGGACATGACATCTAGGGGTGAAAATCTCCCTGGAGATGGGGGAGATAACTCCCAGGGATGAATCCAGCCCTAGCACTGTGGGATCAACAATTCCATCCTGAACAAAAGGGGGAAAAGAAGTGTAACTAATAAAGTATCAGTGGCAGAGAGAGTTCAAATAGAGTCAAGAGGCTACTCTGGAGGTTGCTCTTATGCAAGCTTCAGTTAGACCTTCATACCTATCATAACCTGCCAACCCCCAACCAGGACCATTCCAGCCAATCCTAAAGAACACCTAGGGCAATATATAAGATTCCACAAGGGTTCCATGTACTAGATTAACTATCCAGAAATTTACAACCTTCAGATGGGTCCCTGGTCCAGATAAGTCCTGATACCTAGCCCAGCCTTTCCAGAACATCAGATAGTTCCATTTCCCTATTCCATATTAGTAACAGACCCTTCCAGTATGAAAAATTTAGAATGGCCATAGCCCAAACACCCCTAAAGAGAGGGATGGAAAGATCAAAGGTGATGGTGAAGTTATAAACAGAAGATAGGATTTAACAAATGAATATGAATACTGAACCATTAAATTGATATCTCGTTTAGTCTCCAGTATTTTAGAGCAGCTAGAAGTAAAAACCTAAAATTGTGGAATTGTAACACATGTCAAGCTCTGAAATATGTTCTACTAACTAATTGTGGTGCTGTGCTTTGAAATTTATGGCTTTTTTGTATATATGTTATTTTTCAAAAAAAAAAAGAAAGAAAAAAAGTCGATTGTGATGATAAAAAAATATATTTAATCCTTCTAGCCTCCTATATTCTGGAGTAGCTAGAAGGAAAAAAATGAGAGGATCATATGGTAGCCCATGACAAATTCTAGGATCTGTCCTGTAACTACTTGTTGAAGAGCGCTTTGAAAAATATTGCTTTTTTATTTCTTTGCTTTGTATGTATGTTATACTATACAACAAAAAAAAGTTAAAAAAAAAAAAAAAGAATCAAGGCTATGGAACACAGTTCAACAGTTTCAGGTACTTCCCTCCAGCCACTCCAATACACTATAAACTCAAGGGATATCTATATAATGCATAAAAATAACCTCTTGGCTCTGTTTGAAATCTCTTAGCCACTGAAAGTTTATTTTGTCTCATTTCTATCTTTCCCTTTTTGGTCAAGAAGGCTTTCTCAATCCCATGATGCTGGGTTCTGGCTCATCCTGGTAGTTCTGTCTTACATTGCCAGGGAGATTTATACCCCTAGAAGTAATTTCCTTCATAGTGGGGAGGGCAGTGGGTTCACCTGCTGAGTAGGCTTAGAGAGAGAGGCCACATCGGAGCAACAAAAGACAATCCCTGATTTGCTCAGGAATCTAACTCACCATATTCTCAGCCCCTGTTTGTTGGGCAGGGCAGCCCCCATCACCAGCAGGCAATCTGTGTCCAGGCCAACCAGTACCTGGCACATCCCTGACAACAGTAACACATATTCACATAGGACCACTCAGAGCCTCTAAGCCTCAATTTTTTTCTACTGCTTTTGCCTGAGCTAAGAGAGAGGTGGATTTCTTTCTTCCCTGGGACTTGGACCTAGGAGTACGTAGGCCAAAGCTGTAGCAGCTATCTTGCCACCATAAGGGGAGAGTATGACCAAGAAAGGAACAATAACAACAACAACAACAACAACAAAAATTAAAATTAAAGAAAATGAAAGAAAGAAGGAAATGCTGTGAAGTTCTGGTGATACTATTTGAGGCCCTGTATCCAGCCACGTATGAAGCTAGCGCTTCCTCTGAACTACTCTGGTACATGAGGCAAAAAACCCTCCCTTACATGACTCCCAGGGGTGTGGACGTTCCTGGCAACATGGGACAGAAATCCTGGAATGAGCTGAGACTCAGCATCAAGGGATTGAGAAAAACCCTAGAATGAGCTGAGACTCAGCATCAAGGGATTGAGAAAACCTTCTTGACCAAAAGAGGGAAGAGCAAAACGAGACAAAATAAGTGTCAATGGCTGAGAGATTTCAAACAGAGTCACCAGGTTATCCTGGAGGTTATTCTTACGCATTAAATAGGTATCACCTTGTTAGTCAAGATGTAATGGAGAGGCTGGAGGGAACTGCCTGAAAATGTAGAGCTGTGTTCCAGTAGCCATGTTTTTTGATGATGATTGAATAATGATATAGCTTTCACAATGTGACTGTGTGATTGTGAAAACCTTGTATCTGATGCTCCTTTTATCTACCTTGTCAAAAGATGAGTAGAACATATGGAATAAAAATAAATAATAGGGGGAACAAATGTTAAAATAAATTGAGTTTGAAATGCTAGTGATCAATGAAAGCGAGGGGTAAGGAGTATGGTATGTATAATCTTTTTTTTTCTGTTTTCATTTTATTTCTTTTTCTGTTGTCTTTTTATTTCTTTTTCTGAATTGATGCAAATGTTCTAAGAAATGATGCATATGCAACTATGTGATGATCCTGAGAATTACTGATCATATATGTAGAATGGAATGATCATATGTTAATGTTTTTGTTTGTTGTTAATTTTTTAAATTAATAAATAAATAAATTTTAAAAATACACAATAAAGAGGAAGTGAAAAATAAAAAAAACCCTCCCTCTTTTGCTTCATCCAGTTTGAGTTGTGTTTTCTAACACTTACAACCAAAAGAGATGTGACAAATACAGTTTTCTAGGAATTTTTATTTTATCCTGTAGGTGATGGATTCAATTAAGGGATTCATATGTGGTAGTGAATGAATCCATCTGTGTTTTGTCAAGAATATTCTGGCATCTGGTGGGGAAACAAATTCTCTGGAGCCAGATGGATTTATATTCATCATTTATTAACTCTGATGTCAGGAAGTATCATGGTTAATTTTATGTGTTAACTGGCTAGGTTATGCTGTCTAGTTGTTTGTTCAAACACTGACTTAGTTGTTGCTGTGGAGGTATTTTGTAAATTGGATTAGTATCTACAATCAGATGACTTTAAGGAAAGGAGATTAACCTTGATAATTTGTGTGGGCCTCATCCAATCACTTGAAAGGCTTAAAGGCACAGACCTGGAGGTTCCAGATGGATTTTATTCAGAGAAAAGAAAAATTTCTGCCTCAACTATACCATCTATCTCTTGGAACATTCCCTCTTAGAAGCCAGCAGCCACCCAAGAAGTCTGACTATTTTAAGAACATCATGCTGTAAGGAAGACCAACTATGTGGAAGAATAAAGAGACCAATAGAGACACACTGAGACACCAGACATGATAGTAAAGTTTTCTTGGACTGCCTGGCCCAGCTCAGCCACCAGCTGAATATGCCCAGCCAAGGTCACATGGAACTTCCCCATTCAAATGAGTTAGCACAAGCTCCTAGTCCACAGAATCTTGAGCAAATAAAGTGGTTGATGTTTTGGTCACTGGAACAAACAAATTACACCATCTCTTCCTCTCCAAGTTTCCAGCCTGCTGGCCTTCCCTATGGATTCCAGATT
Organism: Myrmecophaga tridactyla; assembly: GCA_004026745.1. Classification (NCBI taxonomy): domain Eukaryota; kingdom Metazoa; phylum Chordata; class Mammalia; order Pilosa; family Myrmecophagidae; genus Myrmecophaga; species Myrmecophaga tridactyla. Next base: position 6,896 of record PVIY010050079.1, read on the forward strand.
TAAGACCTCAACATCATTCTTAATAAAATTTCCTGCCTGCTGGTTTATCTTGCAAATCTCAGGATTGCCAGCCCTAACAATAGGGTGAGCCAATTCCTTAAAATAAAACTCTTTAATATATATATATATATATCCTGTTGGTTCGGTTTCTCTGGAAGACCCTGACTGACATAGGAAGTCATTTAATACCTTTAAGTCTTAGTTTCCTTAGCTATAAAATCAAGAGACTGATATTTACTTACCTCAAATATGAAGAAAGCAGAGCATAGTGCTTCACACACAATAGAAGCTCCATTTATGAGAATTAGTATGAGGACATTGGAGCAGTCTAGAAGAGCTGGGTTTGGTTTGGATAAGTATATATTTTTCCCAAATTTGATGCTTTCTAAATAGAAGGAACATATATACATGAGAAAAAAAAATCAAACCATTCAAACTGCTAGTTAATGAAAAGCTAATCTCCTTTCTATTTGACATCCCCAGGTCCCCTCATAGGAATTAATCACGGTTGATAGTTTCCTACATATCTTTCCAAAATTTTGATCTATAGGCACACACACACACACACACACACACAAATACTTTTTTCCCCCTTCCAGCTTATTTTTTCCTTGCATCTTGCATCTTTAACTTAATCTATGGGACTGTTCCTTTGCAACATATACAAATCTGTTTTTTAAAAGGTAAAGCAGATTTTAAGGAAGACATTGCCTGCATTTTAGAATTTCACCTACTCTTTGAGACCAAAGGCAGAAAGTTTTATTATGTCCAGAACTTAAATTTTCTGTAGCACATAATCTAACTCAACCTGTCCGGATAGATCATTTAAACAATCCAAACACAGGGAGTCCAGAATAAGAATGAGAGCATTTAATCCTGTGTAGCTTAATGTAATGCCTGGATACATCCCAGAGTATACTAAGCAGATAATCAAAAAGTATTGCCAAAGTCCCTCGAGGGATGGGAGAGAAATTTATGGAACTATTAAACAGTACCATTGGGGAGACCCTGGATACTGTGCCAAACATTAGGGATACCCAAATCAATAGGCCAAGCCCTTGATCTTGAAGCTGGTTCTTGTGAAGTTTATGTAGGTAGCAGAGAAGCATAGCCTACCTATAGATATGCCTAAGAGTTACCTCCAGAGGACCTCTTTTGTTGCACAGATGTGGCCTCTCTCTCTCAGCCCACCTCTGCGCGTGAAACCATTGCCCTCCCCACTATATGGGACTTGACATTCAGGGGTGAAAGTCTCCTTGGCAATGTGGGAGATGACCCCCGGGGATGAGCCTGACCTTGGCACAATGGGATCAAGAATGGGACCCTGACAAAAGGGGGAAAAAAGTGTAACAAATAAGGTATCAGTGGCTGAGAAAGTTCAAATGGAGTTGAGAGGCTACACTGGAGATCACTCTTACACATCTTCAATTAGACATTGGATAATGTGCTGCTGGATTTGATTTGCAAGAATCTTGTTGAGGATTTTTGCATCTATATTCATTAGACAGATTGGTCTGTAGTTTTCTTTTCTTGTAGTATCTTTGTCTGGCTTTGGTACGAGGGCGATGTTGGCTTTGTAGAATGAGTCAGGTAGCCTTCCCTCCTCTTCAATTTTTTGGAAGAGTTTGAGCAGGATTGGTACTAATTCTTTCTTGAATATTTGGTAAAATTCACATGTGAAGCCATCTGGTCCTGGACTTTTCTTTTGGGGGAGCTTCTTAATGACTAATTCAATTTCTTTACTTGTGATTGGTTTGTTGAGATCGCCTATTTCTTCTTGAGTCAATGTTGGTTGTTCACGCCTTTCTAGAAAGTTGTCCATTTCATCTACATTGTCGTGTTTATTAGCATAAAGTTGTTCATAGTATCCTCTCATTCCCTCCTTTATTTCTGTGGGGTCAATGGTTATGTTTCCTCTTCCATTTCTGATTTTATTTATATGCATCCTTTCTCTTCTTCTTTTTGTCAACCTCACTAAAGTTCCATTACTCTTATTGTTTTTCTTATAGAACCAACTTCTGGTTTTGTTGATTTTCTTGATTGTTTTCATGTTCTCAATTTCATCTTTTTCTGCTCTAATCTTCATTATTTCTTTCCTTTTACTTGCTTTGGTACTAGTTTGCTGTTCTTTCTCTAGTTCTTGCAAGTGGACAGTTAATTCTTTGATTTTTGCTTTTTCTCCTTTTTTGATAAATGCACTTAGGGCAATAAATTTCCCTCTTAGCACTGCCTTTGCTGCATCCCATAAATTTTGATATGTTGTGTTTTCATTTTCATTTGCCTCGAGATATTTACTGATTTCTCTTGTAATTTCTTCCTTGACCCACTGGTTGTCTAAGAGTGTGTTGTTGAGCCTCCATATATTTGTGAATTTTCTGGCACTCTGCCTATTATTGATTTCCAATTTCATTCCTTTATGATCTGAGAAAGTGTTTTGCATGATTTCAATCTTTCTGAATTTATTGAGACTTGCTTCATGACCCAGCATATGGTCTATCCTTGAGAATGATCCATGAGCACTTGAGAAGAAGGTGTTTCCTGCTATTGTGGGGTATATGTTCTATAAATGTCTGTTAGGTCTAGTTCATTTATTGTATTATTCATATTCTATGTTTCTTTATTGATCCTCTGTCTAGATGTTCTGTCCATTGATGAGAGGGTGGAATTGAAGTCTCCAACTATTATGGTAGATGTGTCTATTTCTCTTTTCAGTGTTTGCCACATGCATTTTGGAGCATTCTGGCTCGGTGCATAAATATTTACGATTGTTATGTCTTCTTGCTGAATTGTTTCTTTTATTAATACATAGTATCCTTCTTTGTCTCTTTTAACTGTTTTACATTTGAAGTCTAATTTGTTGGATATTTGTATAGCTACTCCTGCTCTTTTCTGATTGTTATTTGCATGAAATAACTTTTCCCAACCTTTCACTTTCAACCTATGTTTATCCTTGGGTCTAAGACGTGTTTCCTGTCGACAGCATATAGATGGGTCCTGTTTTCTAATCCATTCTGCCAGTCTATGTCTTTTGATTGGGGAGTTTAATCCATTAACATTCAGTGTTATTACTGTATGGGTAGTACTTTCTTCAACCATTTTGCCTTTTGGATTTTATATGTCATATCTAATTTTCCTTCATTTTATCTTTACTCATAGTCTTCATTACTACACTCTTCTCCACACTCTCTCTTCTGTCTTTTCATATCTGTCTCTAGTGCTCCCTTTAATATTTCTTGCAGAACTGGTCTCTTGGTCACAAATTCTCTCAGTAATTTTTTGTCTGAAAATGTTTTAATTTCTCCCTCATTTTTGAAGGACAATTTTGCTGGATATAGGATTCTTGGTTGGCAGTTTTTCTCTTTTAGTAACTTAAATATATCAGCGCACTGTCTTCTCGCCTCCATGGTTTCTGCTGAGAAATCTATGCATAGTCTTATTGGGCTTCCCTCATATGTGATGAATTGCTTTTCTCTTGCTGCTTTCAAGATTCTCTCTTTCTCTTTGACATCTGACATTCTGATTAGTGTTTCCGAGTACATCTATTTGGATCTATTGGATCTATTCTGTTTGGGGTAGGCTGCACTTTTTGGATCTGTAATTTTAAGTCTTTCATTAGAGTTGGTAAATTTTCAGTGGTAATTTCCTCCATTAGTTTTTCTCCTCCTTTTCCCTTCTCTTCTCCTTCTGGACACCCACAACACATATATTTGTGCACTTTATGTTGTCATTCAATTCCCTGAGTCCCTGCTCAGATTTTTCCTTTCTTTTCCCTATATTTCTTTTACTTGTTGGATTTCAGATGTCCCATCCTCCAGTTCACTATCTTCTGCCTCCTGAAATCTAACATTGTAGGTTTCCATTGTTTCTTTCATCTCTTCTACTGTGCCTTTCATTCCCATATTCTGTGATTTGTTTTTTCAGACTTTTGATTTCTTCTTTTAGTTTGTTCCTTGCCTTCTTTATATCCTCCCTCAATTCATTGATTTGATTTTTGATGAGGTTTTCCACATCTGTTCAAACATTCTGAATTAATTGTTTCAACTCCTGTATCTCATTTGAATTGTTAGTTTGTTCCTTTGACTGGACCATAACTTCAATTTCCTAGCATGATTTGTTATTTTTTGCTGGCGTCTAGGCATTTAATTATCTTAATTACTTTATTCTGGAGATTGTTTTCACTTTTTTTACCTAGGATTTTCTTGCTGGATGACTTTGTGGTCTACCTGTTCTTTGACATTCAGTTCAGCTTATTCTAGACCTCTAGCTTAGGTTTAGTTTAACAGATCAGAATTTTTCAGTTCTTGTTTTGTTTCTTGCCTTGCCTGTATGGTGCCTTTTTTTCCCTCCCTTAGGAGGGTCTACTTAGGTATTGTAGACCCCAGCCAGATTTTCCCAGACCAAATTGGCCTCCTCTCAGGAGGAAAGAGTCACCTGGGTCAGTTTTCCCTGAGGGTGAGACCCAACAGGTTGAAAGGCTTTTCTATGAAGCCTCTAGACTCGGTGTTTTTCCTATCCTGCCCAGTATGTGGTGCTTTTGTGCATGCGGGTCCCACCAGCATAAGGTGATGCGATACCTTTAACTTCAGTAGACTCTTCCTGCTGGGAGGGTGGTTGAGACAGAGGAGAGGTTGTAGACTGGCTTTAATTGCTTCACTTTTCCAGACCCTGGTATCTGAATTCCTTGAGGGAGGGAATCTACCTGAGCTGGGTCCCACCCCTCTCCTGGGGAAGGCATAGCCTCCAGACAGACACACTCTAGCGAGCTTAATTCTGCCTATGTCTGGGGCAGTTGGAGCCTGAGAAGCCCTGCATCTGTATCCAAAGAGCTGTCAAGCCATAGAAACACAGCCACAAAAAAGAAAGTGAAAAATCCTTTTCAGAGCAGGAACCCTGTACCTCGGATTTGCCAATCAAGAGCTTAAGTTGGTATATTGCTTTGTGTATCTCCTGTTCCTATGTGTCCCCTACTTTCCTTCAGGGCCCAGACCTTTTCAAGTATTACGTGGTATCCAATCCCAAAAATCTCTTTTTTTCTTTTTCCGTCAGCCCTGCCCCCTCTGTGCCAGGGCAAAAACCAGCAACCTTCGCTTTTACTCGAGGTTCAGCTGCACTGGGGGCCTATTTTTAGTAGTCAGAATTTGTTAATTAATTCCACAATTGGAGCTTGTTTGCACTCAGTCCCTGCTGCCAGTGAAGTCTCTTTCCTTTCCCCTCTGGGAAGCAGCCTGTGGGGGAGAGGCGCCAGCTCTGCGGCTTGGGGAACTCATGGTTCTGGGGGGACTCGCAGCCGGTCCAGCTTGTCCAGACTGGGGTACACTGTGTGTCTGGTCACTGATGTGGCCCCACCAGTTGTTCTGTACTGTTCCTGAGTATTAACTAGCTGCTCTGGAGGACAAACTAAATCCCACACCTCACTAAGCCACAATCTTCAAGCAATCAATTTATTGCTTTTTGTATTTAGGTTTTAGTTCACAATTAAAAAAGTAAAAATAATGGATGCATTATGCACTAAGAGTGGGTAATAATGCACAACCTCAATCTAATCATAAGAAAACATCAAAGATAACCCCAAATTGTGGGCCTTCTGCAAAATAACCTTACAAGTATATTTCAAAAGCATCAGAGTCATGAAAGAGAAGAAAAGACTGAGGAACTGTCACAGATTGAAGGAGACTAAGGATGCATGACAACTAAATGAAGTGTGGGGTCCTGTATCAGAACCTCAGTCAGGAAAAAAGGACAGTAGAGTAGCTTAATTAAGAGTATTATACCAACGTTCATTTCTTGGTTTTGATAATTGAATTACATTATGGTTATGTAAGATGTTAACATTAAGGGAAGTTAAGTGAAGGGTATATGGGGACTCTGTACTACTTTTGTAACTCTTCTGTAAATCTAAAGTGATCTCAAAATAAAAAGTTTTTAAAAAATGGCTGCCAAGTATTCCATAACGAGGTTAAACAATAAGTGATCTCTTTAATCAGTCCTCAACTGATTGTCATTTAGACTGCTAACATGTCTTGCTGTTATAAATAACATCAGAGTAAACATTTTTGTACATACATCTTGGCATAATGTGCAAGAATATCTGTAAGATAAATTTCTAGAACCAGAAGTACTACATTAAAGACTTTGCACATTTGAAATGTCAACAATCAATGCCAACTTGCCCTCCAAAGAGACTGCATTTGTTTACAACCCCATCAATAGTTTATGATGGTTCTTGTTTCTGAACTCTGTCATCAATTCTGCCACCCTGGAATTAAACTTCTTTTTTTCCCCTTAATGTACCAAAATACACATTTAAGAAAACAGGCATCATAAGATCATTTCTCTGGGCAAAAGCTACAGTTCTGAGTTTTATCTTTCTGATAGCAGAGTTGGGTCTCCTGTCCTGTGTTCCACAGCCTGAGGAACTGGGGCTGCTGACCAGGCCTCCATCAGAATAGCTTCAGTTCACCAGGCTAAAGGGTAGGCCAGACCCTGGACCAGTGCCCTGCCAGATGATGGAAATGCAAACAAGCCAAGTTCTATTTTAGAACACAGAGCCATTGTCGGGAAACCATAAATTGCTGACTTGCTCCTGCAAACAATCAATATTCAAAAGCCAAGTCCAGGAATTCTAAAGATGCACCCTGCATGAAGGGCTGAGTGGAAGGACCAAACTCTTTTGGAAAAGAGCCCAGGACCAGCCAGGTGATACTTCCTAGAGAGGTACCAGGGTGGCCCTGTGGCCCCTTCACCACTCTCCCTGATAATCCTGGAACCCTAGGCTGCCAGAGCTGGAGAGACTGGGATATTATCCAACCCTAGGAGAGTCCAGGGAGAGTCAGAGGAGTTCCATGAAGCAAGTGCTCCCTTCCAGGAGGACAGTTGCAGGGCAGTGGTTAGTGGGTATAACTGGGTTCAAATCCTGACTCTGTCACTTACATCTCTCCAACTTGTACACATGACTTCTCCTCTCTTAGCCTCAATTTCTTCATCTCTACAATAGACACAACCCCTATCTCAGAAGGTCATCGTGAGGAACAAACTGAATGACATGTAAATGACTCAGCATGATACCAGCTCTTAATAAAACATACCTCTTAATATAAAGGCTTAATGAATTATTCTTTTTAATATTGTTATTCAGCTTAGGATGGGGAAACTAATGGAAAGCTTCCTGGAGGAGAAGCCATTTGAGATGCATCTTAAAGAATTGGGAAGATATGGCATGTTGGGATGGATTAAGTTCCCTGGATGAGTATAACTTCAAGTGCAAAAGGCTCTCATACCTTTCTGGGCCTGACTAGGGGCATGCTGGGGCCTCAAGAGTAATATGAAAAATCTGGATGACATGACTATAGATTGTACTGGGCTCATAATACATCCCAGGAGTAAGTACTGGATGTCTCCCACTGAGCTCAGTGGGGATATATATATAATTTTATTTTTAAATATTTTCAAACTTATAGGACAGTTAAAAAAATAGCACAACCTCCTTAAAGAGAACTCCAACATACCGCTATACCCACTGATAGCCAGATCCTCTAATTTTAAGATTTTGCAGCATTTGCTGTACAGTCCTATGTATCCATCAATCTATTAGTCCATTTATCCATCCATCTATCTATTAATCCATTTCCTGAAGAATACTTGAGTGTAGGTTGTATATATTATGCTCTTTTAACACTTAATACTGCCATGTACATTTCCTAAAAATGAGGATATGTAAACATCTTAGGTGAAGTTATCAAGCTCAAGAAATTTAACAGGGATATACAGCTTACAGTCACCTCCTGACCTCATTTGCCTCTCCAACCAGGGAAAGGAAGCTGCCTCCCTTTTCTCTTAATTCCCTTTACTTTTTGCCCCCCCACCCCCACCCCCGAACTGGTTGCTCTCCTGAAGCAGGGACCACATCTCACACCTGGGTCTCCCTTGCCATCAGAAAGGTCCTTCATTCACGTTTGTTAGGTGAGTAACTGACCCCCGCTGTTTCACATTCTAGGAAACCAGTTCAGAGAGGCAAAGGCATTTGTCCAAGTCACAAGGTGAGAGAAAGAGCCAAGGCCAGAACCTAGACTCCTGCCTCCCAGCCTGCTCTCTCACACAGCACCCTCTCTGCACATGGAACATTTGGAAAAGCTCTTGTGCATCTTTGAGCCTCTCTTAATTCTGTCTCACACCTCATCCCAAAGAGTGCTTCTTTGAGAGTACTGGTGGGAGAGGAGTTTTGGCAAGTCTTGTCTGGGAGTCATGAGGCAACAGGGAAAAACAGACAAACAATCCTGGGGTGTATTTTGCTGACCCAGTCCTCATAGCAGAACAAAATACTCCACACTCAAGCTGGGGCCTCTGGCCAGCTGGGCATCAAGTCAACTTGAATGGAATTCTAAGTGGATTCACTTTTTTTTCTTAAAATGGTGGAGCCTTTGGAGAGGAAATGTTTTCCAGTTTGTCTGGATTTTCTTTAAGATAAAGCAAAAAGCACAACATTTCACAAGGCCCTGGAGGCTTACAAACATAAGCTCCAGGCACTTCTCTTACCTTTTCTCCCTGCCAAATGCATCCACCAAGTCCCAGGCCCTGAAACTCTCCCCATAATTTGGTCAAAGAAGCTTGGAGAAAGAACTGACCACAATAGGAAAAATTAAAGACATTATCAGGGAAACATCAAAAATCGTTTTTAATAACTCTCAACTCCTGGCTTGTGTGCAAAGAGCAATGTAGCAGTGGAGAGAACACAGGCTTTGCGACAGCAGATCAAGGGGTCTATTTATCAGAGGTGTGACTTTGAGCAAGTTATTTACCTTCTCTGAGCCTCAGTTTCTTCTTATCTCATAGGGTGTTGTGAGGACTAAACACTATAATGCAAGTAAAGTGCCCAGTATAGTACCTGATACATAGTGAATACTTGGTATGAGCTATTATTATTTGCACAGCATATCCCTTATGGCTGGAATGCCCTTCTTCACCTCTTCTGCCTAGAATGCTTCTACTTATCCTTCAGTACCTATCATATGGGTGTCCTCCTTGGTGAGCCATCTCTCACCATCCCATCTACCTAGTTTTCTTGGCTCCCCCCGCCCCTCCCACCCCTGCCTTTGCCTTCTAACAGTGTGTTGATCTCATGGTGTTGATAGCATTTGTTTACTTGCCTGTATCCCCCAATAGGCCATGCCAGCCAAGAGGACAGGTTCAGGTCAGTGCCTGCAGGGCCTAACTGTGCCTGTCCACACAAAGGGGCTTGAGAAACGGTGCCTAAATAAGAAGTATTAGAAACACTAGGAGGTTTAGAAAAGAGGAGCCTTGTAGGACCGGGGGCTGTACAACTCAGGGAGCATTCTATTATTTTGTGTGAATGGAGCCCTATGGAGTGGTGCAATGTGGTGGCTTTGGGCTTCTGGATCAAACAGTCTTAGTCTAAAATCTTAGCTTTGCCACTTTCTGGCTTCCTTCCCTTGGGCCATTTAATCTATGCGAGCCGCAGTGTCTTCACTGACTT
>PVIY010050080.1:0-16385 GCA_004026745.1 Myrmecophaga tridactyla
GTATCTTTGTAATAATTTGTTAAATCTGTAAGTGTGAGTCCTCCTCCTATTTTTCTTTTTCAAAATGACTATGGCTACTTGGAGTCTCTTATTCTTCCATATGAATTTGAAGATTGGCTTTCCCATTCTGTAAAGAATGATGTTGGAATTTTAATTAGGATTGCATTGAATCTGTACGTAATTTTGGATAGAATTGCTATCTGAATGAAAGGTGGTCTTCAAATCCATGAATGCAGAACACCCTTCTTTCTAGTTTTTAAATTTCCTTTTACAACTTTTTTCTTGTTTCCCATATTTTAGCTTTCTTCATCCTTGATTAACTTGATACCTAGATATTTGAGCCTTTTAGTTTCCATTTATAAATGGGACATTTGCGTTGATTTCTTCATCAGAATAATCAGTACTAGTATATTGAAATTCTACTGATTTTTGCCTGTTAATCTTGTATCCTGCCTTTGTTCTGAATCCATTTATTAGCTTTAGTAGCTTTGCTGATGATGTTTCAGGATTTTCTGTATATAAGGCCATATTTTCTGCAAAAATGGGAAAGTTTTATTTCTTCCTTTCCAATTTTATTTCTTCGTCTTGTCTAATTGCTCTGGCTAGAACATTCAGTACAATGTTGAATAGCAGTAGTGTGATTGGGGATCCTTGCCTTCACCCTGATCTTAGAGGAAAAATTTTCAGTCTTTCCTCAATGAGTATATTGGTAACCTTGGATGATTCATATTTGTCCTTATCATGTTTTATAAGTTTCTTTCTATTCATATTTTTCTACATGCCAGATTTTTTTCCAATAACTTTGTCCTTCATTCCAGTATTGTGGTTTATTATATTAATTGATTTTCTTATTAGGAATCATCCTTTTATAATTGGGATAAATCCACTTGAATATGGTTTTCAATTCAACTCCTGTCCAGTAGGATTCGGTTTGCCAGTATTTATTTTGGCACTTTTTCATCTATGTCTATTCAGTACACCTCTCTAAAATTTTTCTGGAAATATCTTTTTCTGGTTTTGATATTAAGGTGATGTTGTCCTAATAAAATGTTCAGAATTCCCACCTCTTCAATTTTTGGAAGTGTTTGAAGAAATTTGGTGTTAATCCTCATGGTGTGTTTGATAAAATCAACACTGAAGCCATATACACCTGGCCTGGAAATGTTTTGATTTTTGACTCAATATCTTTATTGCTATTATGCTGTTGACATCTATTTTTTCTTGAGTTAATGTAGATTGCTTGTGTTTTTCCAGGTAACTGTCCAGTCCCTCTAGGTTATCTGATTTGTTGATATGAAGTTGTTCATAGACTCCACTTATGCTATCCCATTTCTGTGGGGTCAGTATTAATGCTTCCCATTTCATTTCTGATTTTAGTTATTTCTGTTTCCTCTATTTTTTTCCTTTTTCGAGATTTGTTGATTTTATTGATCCTTTCAAAGAACCAATTTTTGATTTTCTTTATTATCTCTATTTTTTAAAATTCCAGTTTCATTTTTCTCTGCTTTAATATTTATTATTTGTTTCCTTTTGCTCAATTTGGTTTCATTTGTTCTCAATTTCTAGATCCTGCAGTTGTGAAGTTGGGTCTATGGTTTGAAATCTTTCTTCTTTATTAATGTTAGCATTTACAACTATGAACTACCCCTTCAGTGCTGCCTTTACTGAGTCCAATTGGTTTTTCTATATTGTGTTTTATTTTCTTTTGCCTCATAATATTTCTTAATTTCCCTTGGACATCTTCATGGACTCAGCTATAGTTTAAGAGTGTGTTGTTTAATTTCCACTTATTTGTGAATTTTCCAAATCCCCCTCTGTTTTTGATTTCAACTTTCATTCCATTGTAGTGGAGAAGATATATTATAAAGTTCCCATATTCTTGCATTTATGGTAACTTGTTTTGTGACTTAATTGTGATCTATACTGGAGATAAAACACATGCACTGGAGATGAATTTGCATTCTGCTGTTGTTGGATTAAATGATGTAAATATGTCTCTTAGGTCTAGTGGGTGTATGAAACTGTCCTTTTCCTTTATTTCTTACGTGATCATCTGCCTAGATATTTTATCCATTATTGAAAGTGGTGCTGATGAAATCCCTACTGGTAGTGGAGAATGATCTGTTTCTCATTTCAAATTTGTAAATATTTGCTTCATATATCTGGCCATTCTGTAACTATTTGTGCATTTATAATTGTCATGAGTTCTTGTTAAATTGGTCCCTTTATCAGTTTATAAAGATCTTCTTTGTCAAACCTAACAGTGTTCACTTAAAGTTTGATATTAGTATAGTTAACCCAGCTATCTTTTGGTTATCTTTTGGATGATACCTATTTTCCATCCTTATGCTTTCAACCTACCTGTGTCTTTGAATTAAAGAAGAGTCTCTTGTAAACTGCACATACATTAGTCATGATTTTTTTTCTATTCTGCCAACCTCTGTTGCTTGCCAAGAGAGTTTAATCTATTTACATTTAAAGTAACTGTTGATAGTGCAGGACTCAATTTTGCCATATTGCTATTTGGCCATTTGACAAAAGACAATTAACTAATGTAATATAGCACATTAATAAAATGAAATTCAAAAGCACACAAAAATAAAACCAGAACCACCTCAATTAATGCAGAATACGTGTTTGGCAAAATCCAGCAAACTTCTTGTAAAAACATGGAAAAAACTAGTTATAGTAGGAATTTTAACTCAACGTGATAAAGATCATATGTGAAAATTCCACAGCCAACATCATATTCATGGTCAAAACAAGAATGCCCACTGTAACCAATGATATTGCACATTATAGTGAAAGTTCCAGCCAGAATAATTGGGCAAGAAAAATAAATAAAAGCTATTGAAATTGAAAGGAAGAAGTTTCCCCATCTGCAGATGACATGATCTTATATAGAGAAAATACTGAAGAATACACAACAAAGCTGAGTGCTAGTGAGTAATTCAGCAACGAGGAAGTAGAGGGGTGCAGCCATTCTGGAGGGCAGTGTGGTGGTCCCACATGACCGTCCAACCCCATAGCTGGGTGTATACTAGAAGAAATTAAGAGCAGGGACACAAATGGATTTTTGTACACCAGTGTTTATGGTGGCAGCATTCAAGATGTGCAATGTATGTAGGTAATCTAAGGGTACATTGATTGAAAAAATGGAAAGTGAAAGTGGCCATGGTGTTAGGGATGGAGAGTATGCATGGCCTCAGCAACATGGTCTTCCACTCACCAAAGCTGATATGGCTATAATCTTTGCTGAAAGACCAATCTTCCAGCAGCAGAAACCCATAATCAGCCCCCAATATGGCACTAATCCCCAAGATGATCAGCCTATTAAGTGGTGGCAGGGTAATTACATTGGACCAATTCCATCATGGAAGGGGCAGTGAATTGTTCTGACTTCCATAGACACATACTCTGGATATGAGTTTGCCTTCCCTGTATGCAATGCTTCTTACACATCTATCATCCATTGGCTTATAGAATTCTGTATCCACTGTCATGTTATTCCAAACACATTGCTTATGATCAAGAAATCAACTTCAAAGCAAATGAAGTGTGGGGAAATACACATACTCATGGAATTCTCTGTTCTTACTATGCTCTTTTTGATAGAGTGATGGAATTGCCTTTTGAAGATTCAATTATGGTGCCAACTATGGGAAAATATCTTGCAAGAGTGAGGCAATGTTCTCAAATTGGCTGTGTGTGCTCTGAATCACCATCCACTCTCATAATCTTTCTCCCATAGCCAGAATTCATGGGTTCAAGAATCAAGGGGTGGAAATGGGAGTGGCACCAAACACTGTTTTCCCTAGTGGTCCTGTAGAAAAATGATCTTCCTTGCCCCTGCAAACTTGAGCTCTGCTGGTATACAGATCATAGTTCCAAAAGGAGGTGTTCTTCCTATAGGAGATACTGTAACATTTTACTGGAAATTAAGACCGCCCCCTGGCCACTTTGGCCTTCTCATGCTTCTGGATAAACAGGCAGGAATGGGGTTACTGTACCCTTGGTAGTAACTAGGACTGCAACTACACAGCAAGGGAAAGAAGAATTTGCCTGGAATACAGGAGATCCCCTAAGGCATCTCTTAGTACTATCACGCCTTGTGATTAAAGTCAATGCAGAACTGCAACAACCTAATCCAGGGAGGACAATTAGTGGACCAGAAATCTCAGAATTCACCACACCGGACAAGGAACCACAGCCAACTGAGGATCTTGGGGAGGTTAAAGGGAACACGAAATGGGTAGTGGAAGAGGGTAGGGATAAGTATGAACTATGGTCATGTGACCAGTTACAGAAATAAGGACTGTAATGTTATGAATATTTCTTCCTTGTTTTAACTATGTTCTCATTTATACATAAAGCAAATATTTTTGTTTTGTTCTTTATTTTATCCACTTATCATATGGCATAATTTGTATTCTTCTTGTTATACTAATTCTCTCCTAGGATATTAAGGTTAAGAGTGTGTATTACCCAAGGACTTGCACCTATTCTGGAGAGATTTAGTGTATTTCTGTTGTATGCAATACATTTGAGTATTGCTAGGTGAAAAATATGTCTGTTATTGCTTTTTAATTTACAGATTAAATCTGGCTTAAGTTGATGTGTATAACTGCCAAATGGAGAAAGGGTGGATAGTGATGGTTAGGTTCATGTAATTAATTGGCCACGTGATGGTGCCGGGTTTTCTGGTCAAGCAAGAACTGGCCTAGCCGTGCTGCAAGAACATTGCATAGACTTAAATCATCAGCATATTGATTGCATTTATGAGTGATTACATCTGCAGTTGGCAAAAGGGAGTGTTTTCCACAATGTGAGACATTAATCTATTAATTTGAAGGCTTTTAAGGAGCTGGTGATCACCTCAGTGTCAAAAGAGAAATCCTTCATCTCTACTTCAAACAGCCAGTCTCTCTTAGAGTATTCTTTCTTAGAGAATCAAAAATTTCATTGGAATTGGCATTTTGCAGCTTGCTTTATGGAATTTTGACTCATGCATCCCCACAGCTGCATAAGACACGTTTATAAAATCTCAGATATCTTCTGTTGCTTCTTTTTCCTTAGTGAAGTCCAATACAGCTTGTTTGTCTTTTTGTTATTAATTTCAAGGATTTCTTTATACATTTTGTATATTAACCATTTATCAGAGGTGAAGATATCAAATGTTTTCCTTCATTGTACAGGTTATCATTTAACTTTCATGATAAAATCTTTGAGGTGCAAAAATTTTTAATGTTGATGAGGTCCATATATCTATTTTTTCTTTTTTCTTGCAATTTGGATGTAATGTCTAAGAAACCATTATCTGGCACAAGGTCCTCAGGATAGTTCCCTAGGTTGTCTTCTAAGTTTTTGACCGGTAGCTCTTGTAGTAGGTCTTTAATCCATGCTGAATTGATTTGAGAGTATATTTTTAGGTATATGTCTTCTTTTTTGTGCAAATGGAGATTCAGTTTTCCCAGTACCATTTGGTGAAGAGAAGATTCTTTCCCAACTGAGTGGTCTTTGTCACCTTATCAAACATCAGTTGGCCATGAATGTGAAGGCTGATTTCTGAGCTTACAATTTCATTCCACTGGTCTATGTGATCATCCCTCCGCAAGTGCCAAGATGTTTTGATTACTGTGGTTGTGTAATAATTTTTAAGATGAGAAAGTGTTATCATTCCAACTTCAATCTGCTTTTGAAAGATGGCTTTAGGTATTATAGGCACCTTATCTTACTATAAAATTTTAACAATTGGTCTTTTCATCTCTGCAAAGAAAATTCTTTGATTTTTGGTGGGAAGTAAGTTGAATCTATAAATTGCTTTGGGGAGGGGAGGTCATCTTAAAGATATTTATTCATCTGCTATATGAAAACAGAATGTCCTTCCATTTATTTCAGTCTTCTTTGATTTCTTTTAGCAATGCTTTGAAGGTTTCTGGGTGCAAGTCCTTTCCATCATTGCTTAGTTTTATTCCTAGATACTTAATTATTGTAATTGCTATTGTGAATGGAATATTTTCTTGATATCTTTGTTCTTATTGTTCATTGCATGCATATAAAAACACTACAGGTTTTAGGGTGTTGCTCTTGTACTCCACCACTTCCTGGAATTAATTTATTAATTATTAATTAATTTATTAATTCCACGATCTTTGTTATGATTATTCAGAATTTTATGCATATAGAATCATATAATCAACAAATAAAGGAATGTGTAATTCTTTTCCAATTTGGATGCTTTTTTTTTTTATCTTTTCCTGGTCTAATTACTCTAGAAAGAACTTCAAGTACAATTTTGAATAAACCTGGTGATGGTTCACGTCCTTATCTTTCCTGATCTTAGAGGGA
Organism: Myrmecophaga tridactyla; assembly: GCA_004026745.1. Taxonomy (NCBI): domain Eukaryota; kingdom Metazoa; phylum Chordata; class Mammalia; order Pilosa; family Myrmecophagidae; genus Myrmecophaga; species Myrmecophaga tridactyla. The sequence continues at coordinate 6,349 of PVIY010050080.1, forward strand.
AAGCTTAACTTTCTCACCATAAGTCAAATTTTAGCTGTGTACTTTTCATATAAGGCCTTTATCATGTTGAGGAAATTTCCTTCTATTTCTGTTGCTTAAGTGTTTCTATAATGAATGGATGCCATATTTTGTCAAATACCTTTTCTGCATCAAGTGAAAAGACCACGTGTTTATTTTCCTTCATTTTGTTAACTTGTTGTATTACATTAATTTTTTTCTCATGGTAAACCAGCCTTGCATTCCAGGGGTGAATCAGATTGATTATGGTGTACAGTTCATTTAATATGCCCTTGATTTGTGGTTGTTAGATTTTTTAGGACTTTTGCATCTATATTCATAGCTATTTTGTTCTATAAGTTTCTTTCTTTTGGTATCTTTCCCTAATTTTAATATGAGGCTGGTTTTCACCTCATAAAATAAATTAAGGAGTGTTTCCGCCTGTTCAACTTTTTTGTAAACTTTGAGCAGAAATGGAATCATATATTCTTAGAATGTTTGGTAGAATTACTCAGTGAATTCATTTGTTCTTGTTCTTTTATTTGATGGGAGTTTTTTCTTTCTAACTTTTTATTGTATAATATAACATAAGTACAAACAAAGAAAGAAACAAGCAATGGTTTTCAAAGCACTCCCCAACAATAAGTTACAGTACAGATCCCAGAGTTTTGTATGGCCTATTATACCATCACCTCAGATTTTTCCTTCTAGCTGCTCCAGAATATAGGAGGCTAGCAGGAATAAATACCTTTTATCATCACAATTGATTTTTTTATTTTGTGAAAAATATCATATATACAAAAAAGCATTAAATTTCAAAGCACAGCACAACAATTAGTTGTAGAGCAGATTTCAGAGGTTGGTATGGATTTAAATCTCACAATTCAGCTTTTACTTTTAGCTGCTCTAAGATACTGGAGCTAAAAGAAATATCACCTTAATCATTCAGCAATCATATTCATTTCTTAAACCCTACCTTCTCTGTAGAGCTCCACCATCATCTTTGATCTTGCTATCTCACTCTTTAGGGGTATCTGGACTATAGCCATTCTAACTTTTTCATGTTGGAAGGGACTGGCACTAATATGGGGTAGGAATATGGAACTAGCTGATGTTCTGGTGAGGCTGGGCACTCTAGGTTTCAGAATTTATCTGGTCCTGGAACCCATCTGGAGGTTGTAGGTTTCTGGGCAGTTACACTAGTGCATGGAGCCTTTGTAGAATCATACATATTCCCCTAGGTGTTCTTTATGATTGGCTGGAATCGTTGTGGTTGTGGTTTGGCAAGGTATGATAGGGAGCAATGTCTAACTGAAGCTTACATAAGAGTGACCTATAGAGTAACCTCATCTATTTGAACTCTCTCAGCCAGAGATACTTTATTAGTTGCATTTCTTTTCCCACTTTTAGTCAGGATGGAATTGCTACTCACATGGTGCCAGAGACAGACTCATCCTGGGAGTCATCTCCCACACTGCCACTGAGACTTTCATCCCTGGATGTCATGGCCTGTGTAGGGGGAAGGCAATGATTTCACTTACAGAATTGGGCTTTGAGAGAGTGAGGCCAAATCTGAGCAACAGAAGAGGCCTTCCAGAAATAATCTTACTTCTCATGCATACTTATAAGTAGGCTAAGCTTTTCCACTACCTACATAAGCTTCAAAAGTGTAATCTTCAAGATCAAGGGCATGGCTTATTTATGTGGGTGTCCCTAAATGTTTGATACAGTATCAGCTTAGTAGTTCAATATTTTTTGCACTATTAATAAACTTTTGGTAAAGTTTAATAGTTCAATATTTTTTCTCCCATGCCTGCAAGGACTTTGCCAATACATTTGATTATCTGCCTTATATATTTTAAGATGTATCCAGGCATTACATTTAGCTATTCAGGATTAAAGGCCTTCATTCTTATTCTGGCTCTCTCTTTTAATTGTTCAACTAAGCTGGCAGACAGTCTGAGTTAGATTATGTGGACAGCAAATTTAGGTCCCAGACAAAATAAATCTTTCTTCCTTTGATCTCAGAGAGTAGGTGCAGTTCTAAAATATAGACAATATCTTCTTTACCCATATGCTCTGAATTACCTTATTCCTGACCCGATTGGATTCATTCTTATCTCTAAATACTAGGTTATTTGTATATAAAACAGCATCTCAAAATCCACAAATAATAATTACCACTTTGGACTAAATATATATATTATAGTGTGTGCTATAAGAGCTGGACCAGCTGCGAGCCCACCCAGAACCATGAATATCCCAAGGAACTGGGTTCCTTCTCTGAAAAGGACTTTTTCTTTGTTTCTACTGCTTAAAATAGCTCTTACACCCCAACTGCCCCCAGGCAAGGGTGGGATTAAGCTTTCCTGAGAGAAAAAGAGGCTGGACAGGTGAAAGGAGGTAATTCCCTGAAAGTGTGCCTTCCCCAGGAGAGGGGTGATGCCCAGCTTAGGTGGAATCCCTCTTCCAAGGAATTCAGACCCCAAGAACTGGAAAACAGAAGTGATTAAAGCCAGTCTACAAGGCGGTGTGATAATGGCTCTGTGACAGCCTACTCAATTGGAGATAATATTTGGAAATGACATATCAGATAAGGTTTAGTATCCAGAATATATAGAGATTGTTCATTATCTAAATCTAATAATCACTGAAGCTGGAAAAAGAAGACATGTTGAGACAGCACAAGATTGAAAATGCAACTTAATTTGTCATGATAATATTTCAGAGAAAATCCATATGATTTTCCTGAAAATACTTTGGAAAATTAATATTAATTAATATTAATTTCTTTTAACATTTTAGCTAACCTTGAAAAATCATATCTTCAAAATGATATGCTAATTTACTCCTCTCCTATTATAATCTGTCCTTTTCAACATCTTTCAATAAATATAATTACATGCTCAAATTAGTGTCTTATAAAGATTTGTTTTTAGTTATGTAGAAAGTGTTAAGAGAAACTGCAGAAGTGGCAGTTATAATAAAACTTTAAATTCAGAACATAGTGTTAGACAACTTCCTCAATGAATGTATGATCTCAAAACTCTCACTTACAGCCAAGATTGAGTGACAAGACCTGATTTGCCTCAGTTTACAAAAAAACTGAAACAACAGGCAGAATACATGAAACAATTGCTATGAAGCCCTTAGAAATAAGTCAATGACAGTCAGAGATACTCTGATGTGTATAAGAAAACTTTGCCTAACTCACGACCACAAACACTTTATCCTGTAATTTCTCATGGAATTTACAAGATCTTTAGGCTTTATATTTAGGCTTATGATTCCAACTGAGGTAATTTTTATAGCTGTGTGAGATGTTGTACTGGTTTGAAGGTGTTAAGTACCCCCAGAAAAGGCATCCCCTTTAATTCTGATTCAATTTCACAGGGTAGAAATCCATTTGATTACATTATTTCCATGGAGTTGTATAGCTCCCAGTTGTGGATCTTAGTTTGAATATTCTTCAGTGAGTAATAGTGAAAATTTAAGTAATAGTGCTCTCTACATATTCTTAATTCTTGCCAAGATGTATTGGGGTGGGAAACTGAATTCCATAGTTAGACTATAGGAAATGATGATTTAGCCAAAGTGACTTGGAAAATAATTAGAATGAATTGCAAGAGGAGGCATCAAGTTAAATATTAAGGTGATGTAAGAGAAAGGAAATGGATCCATTAGGATAGGAAAGATTTTTGTTAACAAATAACTTGGTGTTTTATAAGCTCATATTCTCTGAGTTCCAATTAGTATTTTTAAACAAATAAAAAGTGTCTTACTTACTCAATATAAGTGTATTTTTTGTTAACGAATAACTTGGTGTTTTACAGGCACATATATTCTGAGTTCCAATTAGTACTGTAACCAAAATTAGCAGAGTAAATATGAACTCTTCTATGGTTATATGATTTTTTATTTTGATGTACTATATTTTAGAACACTACAAAACTAAGAATCAAGATTTGACACACTCAACATGTAAAGAAGATTTTAAGCTCAAAATTTGCAGCTGCTTCTTTACTCATTACAGAAGAAGAAGCATACTACAGAAAAAGAAGCATAGTAATTTAAGGAAGAACAAGTCTCTGATCAAATTCTCTCAAACATGTAATTTCCTACAAGAAATTTTCCTATTTAAAATTATAGAATTAAAATAATAATTCATAACCATGGGACTTCTAATTTCTTAGTCATATTTTTATCATTTCCCTTGATGGAATGATGCATGATGTCATAAAGGAACCACTAGAGGCTTTAAATCTATATCATATCTTTCTTGAGAAGTATTGAGAAGCACTAAATTTGAGAGAGAAAGCTAGTGTTGAAAGTTTCAGGAATAGTATTCCTATTCAGGAATAGTATCTACTTACAGCTCTCATTGGATAGGATAAAATAATAGCTAATTGTCATCATAATGACATGTGATAATGAGATAAAAATTTTGACTTTGTTTCTTTCCTTTGTAATTATTAATATGGTAAACATTTGGTTTCTTCATATCTGAATTGTTATTTGCTTGGGTTTTATGACATTATGAGTTATGTCAGGAACATAGTTTCCTTTCTCTTTTTAAGCAGAGATAATGGATTCTTATAGTATGGCTACATTAAATTAAATATTGAATACATATTCAGAAAAATATGATGTGGCCAAAAGCCTCTCAGTTTCTATTGGGAAATAAAAAGAAATATGAAGCACAGTCCCACTTCATGTGATATAATTGCATGAGGGGCAGATATGACACAGGCACAAAAGTTCTCTTAAAACAATATTAAGTGACACATAATTTAGGCACTGAAGGATAACGTTTAAGTTCATACTGATACACTCTAAGGGATTTATGAAGGTAACGGTTAAAATATTTTATTCATGAAACACATTTGATGACAAATTTAACTACAATGTAATGCATAAAAGATCTTCTAATTGAGTTAGATAGATGACTGACAACCATATAAGAAAACCAGAATTTCTTTTATATATCAGATAATACACATTTCAGGATGGATTACAATCTGAGGTCTCCACATCCCAGCAGACACATCAGACAAAAGTTTATTATGGCTGGTGTCGATAAAATCACAACCAGTCCTCATGCCTATGATCAGAAATGTTCAGAAGAATGACATAAACATGATACTTTCATAATAAAGTCTTGCCTACTTTTCTGAATCTTCCCTCTGGAGATAATTACAATTTGAAATTGAGAATGCTTCATCCTATAATAATAAAGCTGAACATATTTAAACTACTTTTAGCCAATATTGAAATGAAAATGAAAGATCCAGAAGTTGTGTGATTGGCAAACCTGGAGGAGGAAAGAGGTGTGTGTAAGTCGAGAGAGTTCTGAGCAAAGAACCTGTATGCATCATCATCTCATTATACAAGAAATTGAGATAAATTATCTGCATTCTTAAAGAAGAAAAGGATGAGAAGGTAGACATGCTGATTTAAAAAAATTATTTCAGCTGATCTATTCATATGGTACTGATGAAGTAAAGCATGCCATGAATAGGTTGGAGTAGAGTCTGGTGGCACAGTTTTGAACACCAACTGGTCTTATAAGGTAAAAGGAAATTTGAAATCAATCCCCCTGATGATATAAAATGGAAAAAGTCCTAGGAAAGTCAATTCCCTATAAAAAATTTCAAAAATAAAGACGGTATGTTGAAGTGTCAATGTCAATAAGGATGGAGATGATACTGCAAGTAAGGAAGCAGTGTTTTCTTTTTCTTTTTTAGAATATTAAACAAACTTGCTCAACAGCAATTTATTGAGCACTGTCTTATGCAGTTATGTTCTGGAGATTCCTTGATCATCATTGGGATCATAATTATAGAAAATAAAAATGCCAAATGATAAAATAAATAAATTGTATGTAAGCTCTTTATACTTTCTCAGGAATTTTCTGAACTCTGTAAAGTAGATATTTAATTCTGTATTTTTTTTCAAATGTAAGAATGGGTTTGAATGTTCAAATAATTGCTAAGTCATCCCAAAACAGAGGTCATGGAAATTCAAATTCTTTCCTAGTTCTAAAAAAGTAAGTGAGCAGTGAACTGAAATTTTAGTACCTGAGTGAAATAGGAAAAAATGTGCAAATTCTTTGAGCCATTGTTTCTTCACACAAAAGAATAACATGAGGACATTTCCACTTAACTCAAGAACATTTGAGAAATACATGAGACAGTGTTCTGGTAAGCACTTGGCCTACACACCAATAACTCAATTAAAACAATTTTCTGGCCCCTATTCCAGAAACTATCTGATTCTATAATTCTGTTCATTTCTTTCATTGTTTAAATTCCTATATTTTTCACCTAGATCTCAACACTTCAGAAAGTTATCAAGAGAAGTATGTATTTTAATCACTACCGAAATATATTTGCACACATGCTCTGTGCTGAAAAGAGATATTCTCTGTTTCAGTCTTTTTGGTGACTATCTAACAATTACATTTGTTTAATTTTTTATTATATAATATATATGCAAAGCAAAGAAAGAAAAAAGCAATAGTTTTCGAAGTAGTTAAGGACAGAGCCCAGAATTTGTCATAGGACACCATATGATCATGTAAGAATTTTCTTCTAACTTCTCCAGAATATAAGAGGCTAGAAGGAGTAAATATTTTTTATTATCACAATTGACTATTTTTTCTTTTTTAAGAAAAATTACATGTATACAAAAAAGCAATAACTTTCAAAGCACAGCACAACAATTTGCTGTCGAACTGATTTCAGCATTTGGTACGGACTACAATTTCACAATTTTTTGCTTCTCTAAGATGCAGGAGACTAAAAGAAATATGAATTCAGTGATTCAGGAATCATATTCATTTGTTAAACCCTACCTTGTATATATAACTCCCAAATCATCTCTGATTTTTCTATCCCACTCTTTAGGGGCATTTGGCTTATGGCTATTCTAACTTTTTCATGTCAGAAGGAACTGTCACTAATAAGGGGTAGGGATCATGACAGTAGCTTATGTTCTGGAAAGCACTCTAGATTTCAGGAATTATCTGGTCCAGGGATATAGCTGGAGGTTGTAGCTTTCTGGAAAGTTACCCTGGTGCATGGAACCTTTGTAGAATCTTATATATTGCCCTAGGTGTTCTTTAGGACTGGCTGGAATGATTTTGGTTGGAGTTTAGCAAATATTGATAGGTAGCAATGTCTAACTGAAGCTTGCATAAGAGTGATGTACAGAGTAGCTTCTCAACTCTCATTGAACTCTCTCAGCCACAGATACTTTATTAGTTAAACTTCTGTCCCTGCTTTTGGTCAGGATGAAAGTATAGATTCCATGATGCCAGGGACAGACTCATCCATCGGTGTCATCTCCCTCCCCACCAGGGAGACTTTCCCCCTGTGATGTCATGTCCCACATAGATTTCACTTACAGAGTTGGGCATAGAGAGAGTGAGGCCAAATCTGAGCCACAAAAGATGTCCTCCAGAAGTAACTCTTAGGCACACCTATAGGTAGGCTAAAGTTCTCCACAACCTACTTAAGTTTCACAAGAGTAAGCCTCAAGATCAAGGGCTTGGCCCAATTTGGGTGTCTCTAGTGTAGGACACAGTATCAAGGGATTCCGTGATGGTAAAGTTTAATACTTCCACATTTTTCTTCCATCCTTCATGGGATTTTGCCAATCCTTTTGATTATATGTTTAATATATTCTAAGATGTATACATGTATTACCTTAAGCTATACAGGATTTATAGGCCCTCATTCTGATTCTGGGCTCCCTGTGTTGCAATTGTTCAACTAAACTGCGCAGACACTTTGCATTAGATTATGTGCTACAGAAAATTTAAGCTCCACACAAACCTATCTTCCTTTGATCTCAAATAATAGATGCAGTTCTAAAATATGAACAATGTCTTCTTTACCCCTGTCTTCTGAAGTACCTTAATCCTGATCCAATCAGCCTCATTCTTATCTCTAAATACCAGGTTATACAAATATATAACAACCTCTCAAAATCTAGGAAGAATAATCACCACTCAGAGTAAATGTGTCTTCTACAAGACCTCACGATGTAGACCCCTGTTTTCATATAAGCATTTTCTAAAAAAAAGACCATAAATAATTGTTCTTTCACTTATGGCATAATTTGCCTCACCAAATATCCCATATGTTAATTCACATTGTTGTATGACTCACAACTTCATTCCTTTTAGTAGAAGCACAATATTTGATCACATGGATACACCATCATTCACCAATCTACTTCTCAGTCAGTGCATCTTTGAGCCACCTGCATTCATTAGGCATCATGCATAATGCCCAAAGTCCACAGTCCATCAACACCCTCACTTTTAGATAATTCTTTGTTCCCAAGATAAAGACAATCAATAAACAGACCACCACCAAATAGAAAATCTAAACCTCCCCTTGATTCTTGTCCCTCCCATTATTTACCTCTGCTCTTGCTGTGGTTCTGCTGAAATTATTCTGTTGAACATATCCAATAGCATGCAATAGCAGTTTTCCTCCTGTACCCTGGACTTAGACACTTTATGTACAAGAATCATAACTTTTAACTAGAACTTTCAAGAACTAGTTTATATTTCTAGCATTAATCAGTGGGAAACATAGGTCTAAAACAAACCCTTTCCATTATGTTCACTTTCAATATGGTAATGTTACTTGTAGCCCCCTTGGTGAACCACCTTCATTCCTATCTATTCCATTACATTTGAGTTTAACCTCATTAGCTAACCATTCACCCATCTCTAGCTTCAACATATATCTGTAAGTCCCCTATATTCTCTATTATAAGCCCCTGATTTTACCTTAACCATGGTCATAAAAGTGGAATCATACAGTATCTATCCTTTTGTGTCTGGCTTATTACACTCAGCATTAAGTCCTCAAGGCTCACCCATCTTGGCATGTGCTTCAGGATGTCATTTCATCCTACTGCTGCATAAATTCCATTGTATGTATATATCAGATTTTGTTAATCCACTTGTCTGTTCATGGGCATTTGGGCTTGTTTCCATCTTTTGGTGAATGTGAATAATGCTGCTATGAACATTGGTGTGCAAATGTCTGTTTGTGTCATTGCTTTCAGCTCTTCTGGGTATATAACAAACACTGCTCAGGCCGGCTCACAGGGCAACTCAATATTTAGTTTTCTAAGGAACTGCCAGTCTTCCATAGTGGCTGCACCATTATACGTTCCCACCAGCACTGCATAAGTGTCCCAATTTCTGTACATTCTCTCCAACATCTAGTTTCATGTTTGTTTGATAGCAGCCATTCTTATAGGTGCGAGGTGACACCTCATTGTAGTCTTAATCTGCATTTCCCTTATAGCCAATGTAAATGAACATCTCTTCATTGCTTTTGAGCCAACTTGCTCTTCAGAAAAATGCCTAGTCATATCTTTAGCACATTTTATTATAGGGTTGTTTGTTCTTTTGTTGTTCAGTTGTATGATTTCTTTGTGTATACAGGATATCAAGCTTTCATTTGATATGTGATTTCCAAATATTTTCTCCCTTTGAGTTGGCTCCCTCTTCACCTTTTTGACAAAGTCTTTTGAGGTGTAGAAGCATGTGATTTTGAGAAGGTCCCTTTTATCTATTTTTTCTTTTGTTGCTTGTGCTTTGGGTATAAAGTTTAGGAAGCAACTTACTATTACTAGGTTTTGAAGATTTTTCCCCATGTTTTCTTCTAAAAGCTTTATGGTGTTGGTTCTAATATATAGGTGTTTGATCCACTTTGGTTAATATTTCTGTATGGTGTAAGGTAGGGTTTCCCTTTAATTCTTTTGGCTATTGATTACCAGTTCTTCCATGCCCATATATTGAAAAGACAATTTTGTCCCAGTTCAGAGGATTTGGGGGCCTTGTCAGAAGTCAGTTGACCATGTTCTTGGCATCCCATTTCTGGCCTCTCAACTCTATTCCATTGTTCAATGCTTCTATCTTTGTCCGTACAATACGGCTTTGACCACTGTAGCTTTACAATAGGTTTTAAAGTCAGGGAGTGTTAATCCTCCCAATACATTCTTCCTTATGAGGA
>PVIY010050081.1:0-16393 GCA_004026745.1 Myrmecophaga tridactyla
AAAAAAAAAAAATTTTACAGGCCATACCCCTTACCCCTGAGTGTTCTTTAGGGTTAACAGGAATGATGTTGGTTGGGGGTTATTAATGATATTTAGGTGAAGCTTGCTTAAGAAAGCCTACAGAATAGCCTCTTGACTCCATTTGAACTCTCTAAGCCACTGATACCTTATTATTATTATTTTTTTTTGCTTTTTTAAAATTTTTGAATTTTATTTAATTTTTTTAAATACCAAAAAAAATACCAAATAAACGCGAACATTCCTATTTTGATCATTCCATTCAACATATATAATCAGTAATTCACAATATCATCACATGGTTGCATATTCATCATCAGGATCATTTCTTGGAACACTTACATCTATTCAGAAAAAGAAATAAAATGAAGACAGAAAAAAAAGTTATACATACCATAGCCCTTACCCCTCCCTTTCATTGATCACTAGCATTTCAAACTAAATTTATTTTAACATTTGTTCCTGCTATTTTTAATTTTATTCCATATGTTCTACTTTGTCTGTTGACAAGGTAGATAAAAGGAGCAACTGATACCTTATTTTGTTACATATATTTTCCCACTTTTGGTCAGGAAGGCGTTGTTGATCCCACAGTGTCAGGGCCAGGCTCATCCCAGGGGGTCATGCCCCACATTGCCAGGGAGACACATCCCTGGACATTATTTGCCATGTAGGGGGAAGGATAATAATTTTACTTTTAAATTTGGCCTAGAGAGAGAAAGGCCCCATGTGAGCAACAAAAGAGATTTTCTGGAAGTAGTTCTCAGCATAATTATAGGTAGGCTTAGCGTCTCTGCTACAGAAATAAGTTTCATAAGAGCAAGCCTCAAGATCAGGGGCTTGATATGTTAAACTTGAGAGTCCCTAGTTTTTGAGAGAGTATCCTGGGTTTCCCAGGTGGGAAAGTTTAATAGTTCCATTTTTTTTTTTTTGCATAGGCAGGCACTGGGAATCGAACCCGGGTCTCAGGCATGGCAGGCAAGAACTCTGCCTGCTGTGCCACTGTGGCCCACCCTAGTTCCATATTTTTTTTAAGAAAAAATTTAAATTGTATTAATTTGAAATTACTTTGATAATTTGTTTAAAAAATTTATCATGTTCTAGAAAACCTCGACAGAAAACGATGATTACTTTTTTTGCCTGAAAGGTTGAAAATTTAACAGCAGTTATAGTAGTTGAGACTGAAGTTTTTTTTTTTTTTTCTTACCTAAATCATAAATGACCTTTCTGTTTTGGACCTGTTTTCTACAAAGCTTAGATCGACTCCCATAGCACCTTATCCTCCTTCAAGGATAATAAATAGTATAGGAGCAAGACAGAAAACTTCTGGTACTTAACCTGTGTGTCATTAGGAGGGTTTTCTGTATTAGAGATATCCTCTCACAGGATTAGATTATCCTTTATAATTTTATCCTTCTGCCTTCATATCTAATTACCAAGTTCTACTCTTTCTCGCTAATTAATGTCTCCTGCATTGTTTTATTTTCCTTTTCCATTGCCCTCTTTTGGTGTAGGCCATAACTGGTCTACCCTGCAACTCCCAATCTGACCCCAACCTTCCCTTTGCTTCTACCATTCTCCTACCTCTGAAGGCAACCCCAAAGTCTCATATTCATGATTTTTCCAAGGCATAATTCCTCCCATGAATTCTTTTTAACTTTTGCTGTTTTGAGTTAGTTAGCAGAAGAGCTTAAAATTTGGATTTCATGGATCAGTAAACTGTAGAAAAAATTGGGAGGGAAGACCAATGTTAGTGGTTAATTTTGTCAATCAAGACATGAGAGACAAACTCCTAAGATCTCTACTATTTTACTAAAGAGCAGTTTGAAATCAAAGTAGGGACAACCTCAAAATAAAGGTTAGTCTAAATTTTTTTAAGGAAAGGAGACTGTGTTATCTTAATACTTTATTAGGAATTTTTATTATGATAACATATTTAACAAAACGTACCATTTTAAGTGTACAATTCAGTGGCATTAATTACTTTGCAATGTTTAGTTTCATTACTAAAACTTTTTCATCACCCAAAATAGAAACTGTTCAGTCGTTAAGCAATAACTCTCATTCCTCCCACATTCTAGCCCTAATGACCTCTACTCTACTTTGTGTGAATTTGCTTATTCTAGATACTTCAAATATGTGGCATCATATAATATTTGTCCTTTTGTGTGTGGCTTTCACATAGCGTAAGATTCATCAGTATTGTAGCATGTATCAGAACTTAATTCTTTTTTATGGCTGAAGAGTATTTCATTTTATGTACACACCACATTTTTAATCCAGTCATCTTTTAATGGACACTTGAGTTGTTTCCGCCTTTTGGCTATTGTGCATAATGCTGCTGTGAACATTGGTAAATAAGTATCTTTATGTCCCTGTTTTCAGTTCTTTTGGGTGTATTCCTAAGAATTGCTGGGTCAAATAATTCTGTGTTTACCTTTTTAAGGATCTGCCGAAGTGTTTTACACAGTGGCTACACCATCTTACATTCCCACCAGCAATATCAACACTTGTCATTTTTTGTTTTATTCTTTTATTTAAGAATGGCCATCCCTGGGTGTGCCACGGTGGCTCAGCAGGCAAGAATGCTTGCCTGCCATGCCAGAGGACCCAGGTTTGATTCCCGGCGGTGCCTGCCCATGTTAAAAAAAAAAAAAAAAAGAATAGCCATCCTTGTGGTTGTGAAGTAGTATTCATTATGGTTTTGGTTTTTGTTTGCATTTTCCTAATGGCTAATGGTGTTGAGCATCTTTTCATATGCATTTTGGCCATTTGTATATCTTTGGAGAAATAGCTATTCAAATCCTTTGGCCATTTAAAAAAATTGGGTTATTATCTTTTTGCTTTTGAGTTAATGCTTTTATTTTAATCTATGCCCTTAAGTATTTTTACTTATGAATTTCATAGTAAGAGGGTGGTGCAGTGGTGGCTCAGTGGCAGAATTCTTGCTTGCCCTGCCAGAGACCCAGGTTCGATTTCTGGTACCTGCCTGTGCAAAAAAAAAAAATTGCTCAAATAAATTTCATAGTAAGTGATATTTGCCATGTTAGCTTGGTTCTCTGTTTGAATTTTGGATTTGAGTTTTTTGTATTCCACATCTCCTAGCAAAGTACCTTGCCTACAGTAATGCAAATGTTGAGTTAAAGTAAATTAGTAGAAATAGCTTGGGTTGGAAATTTTTTAGCTTCTAGGATTCAAATTCATTGCTTAATCTCTGAAAATACGTTGTTAGTCAGAGTATTTGATGTTGGGCCTGTCTTGACTTAGAATCTTAAACTTCCATTCTTTTATTTCACCTGCTATAGGTCTTTTTATGGACTGAAATGAATAAGTGTGAATCAGTATAAATACCATTCCCTTTGAAGTACTGTAGCACCTGCATCTTCATGCAGTCAGATCTTTGAGCAGCTGATAAGCAAACAGTTTTGATAATTATCACTTTTTTTGTAGGGGTCTGATATAGAGATGGTGAATTCCAAACACGCTGCAGCCAGTGACAGCCACGAGCTCACTCCAGAATGTTCATCTTTAGAGCAAGAGGAGCTACAGGTATTGCAGTTAGAGCAGGGAGGTAAGTTGTTAAAAAAATTTTTTTGTAAAGGGTATAGTATGGGTGACATGAATTTTGCCTTATTCCCAGGTGGACAGTCTTTCTTACTCATGTGAGGGATCTCTAAGATGTCACTGATGGATTAGACTTTTAATGAGAATTGGGTAGGCAGGCCTATAGAACCCAGTGGCACCAACCTACCCCAGGGATTTATTGATTCACAGTAGTATATGTTTGAGCCAACAGGTACTCTTTGTTACCACTGACCAAATACTATGTAATATGATTTAACTTGGATTTGTTTTGGCAGTTTAATTTATATTTACTTTCATTATTAATGTTGATTAAGACTAGTAATGTATAAAATTATTAATTTATCACAAGAGTTTTACCAAATTTTCCACTTATTTTATGCTTTACAGTACTCTGGTTAGTAGTGGCAAATTGGTATTTGATTACTGTATTACATCTATGTTATTTATACTTTCTGTGGAGTTTGATACCTATGTTAATTATGTTGAGAAACACTCCCAAATAATTAATGCATTCTTCATGTTTATATTTAAATTACATCTTGGACTTGTTAAAAGTAATTGCATTAAAATTTAAACTGAACAGAACATTTTCCCTTTAGGAAAATAAAGTGGATGTGTTCAGGTAAAAAATATAATAGATTAAACCTGTTAATTTTTTTCAACGTATGTGTTGATTAATATTTTGATTTGAACAGTGATTGTCATCTTTTATGGGTCGGCATCCTTTTGAGAATCTGAAAACTATGGGCAGTCTTTCCCAAGAAGTGCATATATTCACATACATGAACCCAAGTACATCTTTGTTGAGGAGTCTCATCCAAATTAAGTTAATATTCTATTAGGAACATGAAAATGGTGTTTTTCTTTTTCTTTTTATTCCCTTCTATTTTTTGGAGAAATTAAATTACTTAAGAAATGTGTGTGAGTGGAAGGAAAGAATGTAAAGCAAAAGAAATTTACACCATGTATAATTTTTTTATCTAGAGGTAGTTACTATTAACATTTGGCATATGTTCTTTTTTATGTTTAAATTTTATGTTTTATTATGTAGTTTTAATATTACTTTAAACTTTTGTTAACATTATATAGCCCTTTTCATTAAAAGTGCAGTATTAGAAACTCAGTATTCTGTTTGTACATTTTCCCATTGAGGAGATTCTTATAAAATATAATTTCTGTACTGACATTATCTTGTTTTTCATATTCTTTGAGTCTTTGTTTTTTATAGTTGATTTCTGTTGTTAAGCATTTATAATTTGAAGCCATAGTTTTGACTCCTATGTTAGGCATTAACAGTCATTAGAATAGTTGTACCTTTAGGAATTTTGAATGAACTTTTAAGAATTCAGGAATTATAACACTGAGTATCTTGAGGATGAATTTTCCATATTAGCAGTTTTTTTAAAATAATTTTTTTATTGAGAAATCTTCACACACATATTTTCTATACATAGTACACAATCAGTGGCTCACAATATCATCACATAGTTGTGTACTCATCATCATTTTTTTGAACATTTGCATCACTCCAGAATAAGAAATGAAAAAGAAAAAAGAAAAAACTCATACATACCATAGCCCACCCCTCCCCCCACCGACCACTAGCATTTCCATACCCCCAATTTATTGTAACCTTTGTTCCCCCTATTATTTATTTTTTATCCATACTTTTTACTCATCTGTCCATACCAGACAAAAGGAGCATCAGACTCAGGTCATATTGTAAAAGTTATAACATTATATGATCATCTTCAAGAAACAAGGCTATTGGAACACAGGTCAACAATTTCAGATACTTCCCTCTAGCCACTTCAATACACCATAAACTAAAAAGGGATATCTATATAATGCATGAGAATAACCTCCGGGATAACCTCTTGACCATATAAGTTAGGAAATGCAATACCCAAAATAGAAATTTTGCACCAAAAAAACTTCACTCCCTTTAGTCTCACACGAAAGTTGAAGTTTTACAACATGGATGATATCATTTACCCAGTCTTCTAATGTACCTTAGTCCTATCCAGATCAGCTTCGTTCATATCTCTACTCGATGTCAGATTACTTTCAACTTTTTAAACAGTTTCTGCATGGGGTACTGCTCACTTTCATGGCTTCAGAGCTCTAATTGTGAGTCTCATGTGTCGTAAGTACCCAAAGTTTCTGGGAAAGATCATGTTTATATAAAAACAGCTCAATATCTCAGAATTTAGAATTAACACATATTAACAAGTTTTACACACACCTTTGATTATGTACTTTGGCATTGTAAGGTAGAGATTTTATTTACTTTGTCAAAGTCGCTTTAGTTTGACTTCTTAATATTAGGTCTTAAATGAGTTCAGCTCAGTATCTAAAATTATCCCCTGACAATTTCATATAATTATATTTGAAATACAGGGATCTTATTTCAAAAGTGAGTGGCCATTATAATTAAATGTGTAGATTTTATTTATCTAAATTATAGTTATATGTAGTCTACAAAAAGCCAAAGTGTTTTAAATGAAGAAATAATTTAATTGATCTCTTCTCTGTGTCAGAAAAAAGCCAGAATGGCACAGTGTTAATGGGAGAAACTGCTTGTACAACTTTGGAGGAAACATCAGCACTTGAGGTAAACTTGTATTTGACTCCATGGATATATGATAAACAGTATTCCTTAGAGAATATTAAAACAATGTTCCTTAGAGAGCATTAATTAAAGCTTTTATTTCTAGTTATACCTTCTAGTCATATTAGAATTATAAGCAACTTTCATTGAAAATTTTGAGATTCCATGATTGGTCAGTTTTAAGGATAAAGCTAGCTACTATTTTGAGTCCAGATTCAGTGAGATGCCTTACTTTAGAAAAGTGATTTGGTAATTTATTAAAGAACTGTTAATTTAACCTGCAATGTAATTTTCCTTGGAAGTAGGTTGCATTCTTGAATTATATCACGAAATTAAACTTTTAGGGTTCATACATAAGATGAAAGTTAGTTTTTAAAATTCATAACACTGAATCTTGGAATTTTACTTGACTTCTAGATAAAACTAGGACTGCATGATCATTACAAGGCATAGCTCTTGAATTTTATTGCATACTTAACAGGAAAGTTTAATTAGTCATTCATGGGCTCCCTGACTGCGGAGTTATGCTTAAATAAACCCTTAGAAGTTGCGAGAGGATTGACTTCCTATCTCTGGTTAATGTGGAACAATGGCAGGCTGCTTGGCTTCTGTAGCCCAGGAAGAGAAGGGAGTGGTATAACCTGATGCTGAGAGTCACCAAGGATTTTGATGGTGTTTTCAAGCTAAAAGGTGAATCTTGTGCTGTAGTCCTTTCAGATTGGGGAGGAAGCATATCTTTTCTTTTAGCCTCAAACTACCATAGCACTTAGTACCATTATATATTTTAAACTGTGGAAGATATGAGGTTGTTAAATAATTGTTGAATTTACCATCTCTAAAGTTGAGATTTTTTTTCTCAGATAGGGGAAGAAAAATCATCTGAAGACAATATCTGTTTTGGAACTGTCAGTGATGATTCTGATATTGTTACCCTTGAGCCACCTAAGTTAGAAGAAATTGGAATCCAAGAAGAATCTCTAATTGTTAAAGAAGTACAGAGTCCAGAAGATTTTAACATGGGCTCTTCCTCTAGCAGCCAGTATACGTTCTGTCAGCCAGAAACTGGTAAGAACTATATGAAGATAAAGAATACACTCATAAAAGAGACTTAAGGAGTATCATAACCACATTTTAATACTGTGGCCTGTTTTCTAACACTGGATCTCAAGTTTTGAATATTCTTGGATAAAACTCAACAAAGTTTATGTAAAAGTTGTTACATCTAGAGATTTTCTAGACCCTGTGGCCTAGAGCACACCGATCCTTTCCTATAACAATAGAGACGGACCATCTTTTTCAGTAAGTAAAAGAGAAAAAAATACATCTTCAAAGAGATGATGTTTCCAGCACTTTATAAAAAAGCATTTGACATTTTTTTAGATTTTTAGAAACCTGGGAGGTTGAGCATTATATCTGAAAATAGGAGAATGTTAAAAATGTTGCTTATAGTAGTGCAAATTTTGTATTACAGAAATAGTGAGAAAAAGTTCTTATTGAAGTCTCTCCTATCCAGCCAATGATCAGTCATTCAGTAAGCATTTATTGAGTTCCTACCACATGCCAAACAAGATTCAAGGAGCTGGTGATACAGCAGTATCCCAAAGCCCCGACTGTTGGGTCTTTGACTTTAGATTGTTAGGAAAACATACCTGTTACAATCACATTCTTAATGCAATTAATGCCCATTGTTCAGATATACTCATTTAGGGATTAAAATGTGAGTTGCTGAGCTAATTCCCTCCACAATTCTTTGGTTCAGTTATAGGAATGTATATAATATCTTTCTAGGTTTATAAATATTCAGACTTAAAATTGCTGGAAAATAAAGAAATAAACCTGTAATTAACCCATGCTTATTAACCCACAATTATAGTTTAAGGATGAATTATAGGAGTAGTGACACTTTAGGGCTTTGCTAATGATTCTAGGAATTTCCTAATTTGAGGTAAATACAGGAACATCTCTGTATCTGCTGATGGAAACTTCAAATAATTTTTTTAAGATTTTAGTGTTCTTTTTTTTTTTTTTTCATATGGTCAGGCACTGGGAATCGAACTCAGGTCTCCGGCATGTGAAAACTGCCACTGAGCCACCATTGCCCGCCCTTTAGTGTTCTTTAGTATTAACATTTAGCAACCAGAATCAGACAAGGTAGAATTTCTGTCATTCCAGTTTTAGCTCATGAAATGTCAAAGGTGGAAATTCTTCGCTATTTGATTTAATGATGAGTTATCTCAATGAGTACATCAGTAGTTTGTATATAAACAAGAGCTTGAAAATACTTTATTCAAACTATCTGAATTCTCATCTGGCATTCTGAGTGGTCACAGAATACTTAGTACATTTGTTTATGAGGGCTTTATTAACTGTTAGATTTTAGAATCCTTTTTGATCAGTAAATTTTACCACTTTCTAATTCAGGATTATTCAAGTAATCTCTCCAGCCTCTGAAACTATAGATGCTCCTTTCATTTAAGAATATTCATAGGCTAGAAAAGGTAGTCAAATTGGAGGAGGATGAATGCAGAGGATTTTACAGAGACATTTTAGTAAGTGACATTACACACTTGATTTTTTGATGAACTTGGACACTTTAAAGTCCATTATTCAAGGTTTTTTTAAAATATCAAATCAAAACAACATACAAACATGAACATTCTTTTTTTTTTTTTTTTTTAACATGGGCAGGCACCTGGAATCGAACCCGGGGCCTCGGGCATGGCAGGCAAGCATTCTCACCTGCTGAGCCACTGTGGCCCGCCCGAACAATCTTAACATACAAACATTCTGTGCCATTATTCTAGCTTTTATCTTCTTTCTAAACTTGGCTTTCTTGGGGGGAATTTTGAAGATGCAGTTAAGAGGAATATTTTAATAGGTTTTTTTTTTTTTTTCTAATCTATTACTGTCCCTTCCAAAGGGCTTAATTGTTTCAATAAACAAAATGTTAAAAAAAATTAATCAAAGATGGAGTTTTGGACCATGTTGAAAATACTGTATACAGATCTGTTGCCATTAGCTTTTTATTCTCTCCTTTATCACCATTTTTTTTCCCTTGGTTTGTTAATTTCATACTACCCTATTACTTCTTTGTTTTTTCCTTTCCCTTTTCCATCTTTTAGGATTTCAACTTCAGTTTTTTATTCTTCTAAATTAGATTCTTGTGGTAATCTAGGTTTTTTTTAAATTTCAGTACACCACTCACTCCCTCCTCTATGACTCCCCTCCCCTTCCCAGAAGAGTGAATTTGGTAATTGTAGAAAAGTTTATTATAAATATGTTTAAAAAGATATGATTGTTATATTTTGATGTAGCATAGATAATAATGTGATATTTAAAAGAATTATTTTCAATTCTTTTTTCCTTTTCGTTCTTTATAATAAAGCTTTATACATCTTTTTTCCTGTTTATTCACAAAAGAAAGATGGTGGGAGAAGCTGTGGAAGATTCCTGAATGCATAAGGGGATGGGATGATCAGCTGAAACACCATGTTCCTAGCCAACTCGCTTTCCAAGGTGGTGTGACTATATCTGATCAGCTTTTCTAGAGCTGAGTGTGCCTAGTCACATTTACTATTTATCTAGTGCTTTACAGATTCCTGTTGTCATCTGTGATACTCTAAACAGGTGTTCAAAATTGATCTTGTGAAAAAGCTGGCTAAGCTTATTGCATGACTTTGCATTGCTTGCATCTTGGACTGTGGGCCCAATTAAGCTTTAAAAGAAGTTTAAACATCACAATATTTCAGCTATCGTACATATGGGTTTAAAAAAGATGGAAGTTTTAGATAAGAATGTGAATTTATTAGTATGGGTTAGATGGGTTGTCTACTTTAATTATATAATGAAGGCAATGTATGTATAAGGTAGAATTGAAAATTTATTTAAAGAATACAGATAATTGGTTTGTTTTTACATTTACTTATATGAGAAAGTGTGACCTTAATACTTCCAACCATGATCATGAATGCCTTTGTATTATGTAATGCTTTATTTAAGTCTTCCTTTCTTTCTCTTTGTCCAAGAAATGTAACCCCACAGCTGAGGCGACGGCATCTTGGGAAAACTAGTGATCAAGGATAACCTGATAAACATGATGGGCATAAGGGTCATGGCCCCAAAATCTCTCATTGGCACCAGTATCACTAACTATTAGGAATATTCGTTTATTCAGTAGTGCCTTCTGTCTTTGTGTCTGTTGTTGTAAGTGTGAAACTTAACTGAACCCTTCATAATCCATCTTTGAAAAGTGTTGCCTATCCTAAACCACCAGCTTTCCTGTGGCATGGATATCCTGTCTTCTGAAGAACTGTTTTGCTTTTTTGAAGCATGAATGTTTGTTGTGTTAGAGCTCCTTGTATCAAATTGAGGTTCACAATTTACTCTTACTTTTAATTCTTTTCTTTTTCTTCTAATTGGTCTGTGGAGATTATTACTGAGTGATCTAATTCTTCTGTGTCAACGTATGGTTTACTGATATATGAAACAACATTAAGAAATTGTGCATTTGAAAAAACAAAGGTGGTTTTTCCAGTGGATATGTTTCTGGGCCTTGAGATTTCTTGTGGGATTTTTTTTCAATTTGTTATTCCTTACTATTCTTTTCATAAAGCTACAGCACCAGACTAGTGTTTAGTATCGGAGATAGCTTTTGTGTCACTTCCTCATGCTGACATATTTACTAGAGGGTGAAATTAATAACCTTCTAGTAAGAGTGGCAGTCGAAGGGAAGGGCTCATCTAACTTCTGGAAACCTATGTTAAACTATGGAGCTTTGAACTTTGATTGTGGGCTAATAGTATGGAAATGAAACTAGGGAGAAGCTACACCCGAGGAAGAGTATTAGTATTTATTGTACTTTGTAAATCACAGGAACTGCTTGTACACTTTCCTGTGTTTCTTAAACAGCTGAGCTTAAATTACCTCTGTTTCAGATTGAATGGTTAGAGGCTTTTTATTCCTTCCCCAAATTATAATTTTTTATATAGCTTTAATGGCACTGAAATGTAATAGGCTATAAGAATGAATGATTATTATTCTAATGATATAAACTACAAAAGGGGTGAGAAAAAGTAGATAAGTCCTCAGAGGCACAGAATATGCTGAGCAGATTCTTGTGTACCACAGTTGAACCCTTTTAGGTTTTGGCTTTATGTTGATAAACATGAGCACTTGTGTTTGTGGTTTTTTTTGGCTGTCTCATGTAAAAAGGCATGTAGAGAGAGTATTGATTAATTCTAAATCACATTTACTGGGAAAACTTTTCAAAAATTTTAATACCTAAATATCTATACTTTTCTTTTTAAAATAGTATTCACATCTCAACCTAGTGACGACGAATCAAGTAGTGACGACATCAGTCTTCAGCCTAGTCCTGCCTTTAGACGACGCCGCGCTAGGAAGAAGACTCTTTCTAGTTCAGAATCTGAAGAGCGGCTTCTTGCTGAACAAGAAGCTGAACCTTCCAAGGAGAAGTTACATAAGCACCAGTTCAGCAGTGGTCTCAATAAATGTGTTATACTTGCTTTGGTGATTGCAGTCAGTATGGGATTTGGACATTTCTACGGTAAGTATTTGAAAATTTGTTTTACATAAACTGACATTGTAGTGTAGAAGCAGTTAAATAAGAGTAAAATTGGAATAGTGCTACCTGTCTCACAAAGCAGTTATATGAGGCAGTAATTATTTATTTAAGAAATGTAAGGATTGGGCCACGGTGGCTCAGCAGGCAAGAATGCTTGCCTGCCATGCCAGAGGACCTGGGTTCGATTCCCGGTGCCTGCCCATGTAAAAAAAAGAAATGTAAGGATTAATGTAATATGTATGTTTGTGGCTCTTTTTAAGTAATAAAAACATTAAAAATCTGAAATATCTATCATGAGGCAGATCATTTTAATTTAGAATCATAAACTTGTTACAGTTAGGAAGAATATTTAAATCCCAGTTTGAAATAGTTACATTTGAACACAATAATTAGTGCTCATTTTTTCTATTGAGATTTCATGTTTTATGTAAACATATTTTGTGACCTTTATTGTTACTCCCATGAGTTATGTGAATTGACAATATTTTCATTTTGTAGTTCAGCATCATAGTTTGCTTAGTATTATACTTGCTAGTGTTAATGTTTTTTCCCCCCACAGGTAAACATGAAGGTAACAAAGGAAGAAGGTCTTATTTTATATATATATTTCCTACTAAAAAAGATTTGGTTATTGATTATTTGGTTATTGATATTAATTCCGATTGCATTTAAACCCCAGCAATTGCATGACCTTTTGACTCTTTTGTAGAAAGATCAGTTTAGAGAGGTGTTAGAAATTTCTCAAATTTCTAACATAATTTGAGAAATTATGTTATTTTAGGATTTTGTTTTCTTATATAATTTGCTCTAACGATTATATTTAATAAAACATTTTCCTGTGCTTTTTTCTGTTTGCTTTTTCAGAATATGAAAAATCTGAGTGACATAGTATTAATTGTGTTTATATAGCAATGAGATTGGTTTAATAAACATATAAGAATTGATCTGAATGACTGTTAGCTTTTCAAGGTCACTACTTAAAGGACATCACATTTTTTCCTTAATTTGGTTCTGATCTCAGCATTTCTGAAAAACCTTTGGAGTTGCTTTCGGAGCTATCCTCTACCAGGAAGTTGGTCATTGCATCCCATAGTCAGTCATTTTCTTTATAATCACTTAACAAAAACATACCATCTAAGTGAATCACTCCTTATATTCACCAGTCTTGGCTCCAAATAAATTAGTGTTAAATCTATGCTGGAAGAGAAAACTAACACAAATGAGGATAGTAAAACAGTGTACTTCAGGTATTTGGCACTGCTTCCAGTTCTGAAAGTGCTTTCAGTAGAGATTAAATAGATGTTGACCAATGGAAGCAGAGGTATAATAGTGCATATATTCTGCAGATGGTCACTTCTAAGTAAGGGAAGAATACATATTTGGTTTTGAAAAGACTACTTCTCTTTAATTAGCTGTAGTACATCTAGAAATGTGAAGGAATGAAATGTTCTGTGTAAGCGTACTTTTTACTTTAGAAACACTGTATGACCCCATTTTTTCAAGTGTTAAGAATAAAGAATTACCAAGTCAGAAGCAGTTGGTGACATAGAGGCACTTCAAGTTGGCCTAGTTCCTCAGGGTTATCATTGTGGAGGTGGATCATCATACCAGCATGGTAAGGAGATGCTAGTTAATGAACATGTACAGAAGTAATCCATATTTTAATTTGGATAAATATTTAAAACTAGGTACCATGGAAAAGGTTTAAAAAAATCTTCATGCATGAAGCACCTTTTTTACTCTTTATTTATTTATAGATTATCCTCTAAAAAGTCAGTGGAATTCAGTTGATTTAGTTTTATGGAATTGCTTTAGCTATTAATAGGCTTCCCTGGTCTTCAGCAGACAATATAATCGAATTTAATTAGGTGATAAATTATATGGCACAATTAGAATGAGACAGCTCAGAAGAGCTTATTAAGTGCTGATAGGAGTTATTAACTTATTAAGTGCTGATAGGATTTGAGCTGGTTCTAGTCTAGATGAACTTAGGATATACAGAAGGGAAGTGGGACATTTCTGCAATAGAGACTGATAACCTGAGGAAGAGGTAAACTTGCTGGATTTGGAAGCAGTGAGAAGACTGTGACTGTGCTATAGCAGAATGGGCATTTAGTAATAATGAAACATAAGGTTGGAGTAGGTAGGATTCTTTTCTATTGTAGAGCATCTTAGAATCTAGAGTTTGATTAGTGGAGTGACCTGACAGCAGTATTTTTCCCCCCCATATAGGCTTTTTTTAAAAAACTTTTTTATAATATAACATACATACAAAGCAAAGGAAGAAAAAAGCAATAGTTTTCAAAGCACTCTTCAACAAGTAGTTACAGAAGAGATCCCAGAGTTTGTCATGGGCTACCATACCATCATCTCAGATTTTTCTTTTTATCTGCTCTAGAATATTGGAGGCTAGAAGGAATATTTCTTTTTTTATCATGACTTTTTTTTTTGTGAAAAATAACATATATACAAACAATACATTTCAAAGCACAGTTCAACAATTATTAGTGGTAGAACAGATTTTGGAGTTTGGATGGGTTACAGTTCCACCATTTTAGGTTTTTACTCCTATCTGCTCTAAGATACTGGAGACTAAAAAAATATGAATAGGATGATTCAGCAATCATACTCATTTGTTAAATCCTACCTTTTCCCAACAATGGTATTTTTAGAAGAAAAGTACAGGAAGAATGGAATGGTTAAGTGGTATGGGAAAGACTAGAACAGTCAGCTAGGAGGTTTAATAATCCAGATATTGGGTGATGGGGACTGTGACAACTATAGTAAAGTGAGGATAGAGAGAAGTTTGATGAAATGAGGGACACTAAAGGAATAATGGAAAATAGGACTTTGAGCCTGGATATTGGTGATTTATTAAATTCCTGAAATTGGTGATTTATTAAATTTCTGAAGTGTGCTAGCTGGTGTACTTCTGGTTTTGGGAGACCACTGGTAAAGAATTTTGCTAGATGCTTAAGTAAATAGATGGTAAACTCAGTTTGGTTGTTTTTACTCTACTTTATACTAGTGTGCTTTAGGGTCTGTGTTTGAAGTTTGATTTTTCAGGAAGTCTTCTAAAAAATTGTGCCCAACGGGCAGCTGGGTATATTGGCTGGAAGCTCTGGTGAGAGATTGAAACTATATGTAGACGAGAAGTCTTATAGGAGTGATAGCAGAAACTATGTCAGTGGTGTGATACTAGGCAGAATTTATAGACCTGACCAGAAGGCTAAAGATTGTGCCTTGGATAATAACACTTTACTGTTAGGCAGTGAAAATGCAGGGGGAAAAAAGCCCAATGGCTGATTAGTGAGACTGAAAAAGGCCACATTGAGACAGTCATTAAGCATATGCTATGTGCGATATTACCTCGAATTCAGGTCTTAATAGTTTCTTTTCAGTGGGCAAATGCATTCTTCCTCCTAACAGTTTGAAATAGAAAGGTAGAGATTTTCTATAATGGGAACTATAGATGAATTCATTTCAACATTAAAAATAATCTGAGATTCTTTTGAGGAATTTGATAGTGTGACATGAACATGTCAGAAGCAGAAAGAAGTTTCCTACTTTGATAAATTGGAATATTTAAAGAGAAATAAGTCTTAGCACAAAATATCAGTGCTGTTAATAGACATTTAGCTAATATCTAACAGTTGTCTCTGATGTGGTAAAATTTTCTTTTTAGTATTTTTCAAGAAGTGTTTAGAATAGATTAAAACTTAATTTTGGGTGGGGCCATGGTGGCTCAGCAGGCAGAGTTCTTGCCTGCCATGCCAGAGACCTAGGTTTGATTCCTGGTGCCTGCCCATGTGAAAAAACAACAAAAACTTAATTTTTATATCAGTAAAGGAAGAAATAATGAGTTATCATTACAAGTGCTTTTGTTGCAAAATACCTTGTTGTTGTTAACATACTTGTATGGGACTCTAGATGTAATATTTTTTTGCCAAATGCATTTTGCCTTTTTATTGTTTGTGATTTTTTTTTTCTCTTACCCGTGAAACATGTAGCAGTATGTAAACAGCATGTCTTGGTAAAAGTAACATTTTAATCTTCAAAGTGAAAATATTGAGAATCCTAGTTGGTTTACAATTCCATTATCACTGTTGGGAAAGGGATGGTGGTAATCCAGTTTTGGTGTCTGCGTGGTCTCAAGAAGAATGAGCAGCAGTTTCTGTCACTTCAGTTTGGCTCACAGCACGTTGGCTAGGGGTCATAGCAGGAGATAGCTCTTTGAGTGCTACTTAGCTGTACTTCTGTTTAGGTTAGTAGGAAGTCAACTTGGCCTGTGTATTTAAAGCATAGCTTATAATTTAAAGCATATTTATAAATACAGAACTAACTATTGCTGAATTTTTTTAAATTTGGCTTTGAGAATGGTGAATAACCAGTTATTTTCCCTGCTATACTTTTTAGGCTTATGTGGGATACTTGTATCATTTAGTTAAAATACAGTGAGAAAAAATACAGAAGTTCATTTTAATTTTTCCTTATTGACTATAATCTGACTAGAAATCATTTTTTGTTTCTCTATCTATGGAAGAAGGGATGAAACACTTTCCTACTTCAAAGACTCCTCCCTCCCCCTCCCCCCC
>PVIY010050082.1:0-16379 GCA_004026745.1 Myrmecophaga tridactyla
TCACCAAATGCCCCACATGTTCACTCACATCATTGCATGTCTCATGACTTAGTTCCTCTTTGTAGCAGCACAACATTCAATCATATGTATACATCATCATTTACCAATATACTTCTTAGTCAGCGAATCCTTATGCCACCTGCATTCATTAGGCATCATGGATAGTGCCCAAAGTCCACAGTCCATCAACACTCTCAATTTTAAATAATTTCCTTATTCCCAAGGGAAGCATAACCAATAAACACATCCTCACCAAATAGGAAATCTTAAACCTCCTCTTAACTCTTGTTCCTCCCCACATTATTTACCTCTGCTCTTGCTGTGGCAGTGCTGTTTCCCATAGCAGGCAACAGCAGTTTTCCCCTGTACCCTGGACTTAAAACAATCTTTGCACATGAATCATACCTTTGAAGTAGTTCTTGCAAGAACTAATTTATGTTTCTAATGTTAATCAGTGGGACACATAGGTCTATACAACCCCTTTCAATTTTGTTCATCTTCAATATGGTAATATTACTTATAGACCCACTAGAAAACCATTTTCCCTTCTATCTGTTCCCTTGCATTGGAGTTCAACCTCATTAGCTAACTTTCACCCATCTCTAGAGTCTGTGTATCCCTGAGTCCCCCATGTTCTCTATTATAAGCCTCTGGTTTTATCTTCACCATGGTCATAAAAGTAGAGTCATACAGTATCTATCCTTTTGTGTCTGGCTTATTTCACTTGGCATTATGTTCTCAAGGCTCATCTATCTTGTCCTGTGCTTCAGTACATCATTTCATATTCCTGTTGCATAATATTCCATTGTATGTATATACCACATTTTCTTAATACACTCATCTGTTGATGAGCATGTGGTTTGTTCCCATCTTTTGATGATTGTGAATAATGCTGCTATGAACATCATGTGCAAATATCTGTTTGTATCATCGTTTTCAGCTCTTCTGGGTATATACCAAGTAGTGCTGTTGCTGGGTCATAGGGCAATATTTAGTTTCCTAAGGAAACTCCAAACTGTCTTCCATAGTGGCCGCACCATTTTACATCCCCACCACCAGTGCATAAGTGTCCCAATTTCTCCACATGCTTTCCAATATTTCTAGTCCTGCTTGTTTAACAGCAGCCATTCTTATAGGTGTGAGCTGGTATCTCAATTAGTCTTGATCTGCATTTTCCTTATAGCCAATGAAAGTGAACATTTCTTCATGTGATTTTGAACCATTTAAATTTGCTCTTCAGAAAAATGCCTATTTGTATTTTAGCCCATTATAAAATTGGGTTTTTTGTTCTTTTGTTGTTGAGTTGAATGAGTTCTTTACATTTACAAGAAATCAAACCTTTGTCTGATGTGTGATTTCCAAATATTTTCTTCCATTGAGTTGGCTGCCTCTTAACCTTTTTAGCAAAGTCTTTTGAGGTGCAGAAGCATTTGATTTTGAGGATTTCACATTTATGTATTCTTTTTCTTTTGTTTCTTGTGCTTTTCCAAGTATAGTATCATGTCATCTGCAAATAATAAAAGTTTTTCTTCCCCTTTTCCAATTTGGATGCTTTTTATTTCTTTGTCCTGCCTGATTACTCTAGCTAGAGCTTCTAGCACAATGTTGAATAATAGTGGTCACAGTGGGCACCCGTTCTGATTTCTGATTTTGTTTATTTGCATCGTCTTTTTTTCTTTGTCAGTCTTGCGAGTGGCCCATCAAGTTTATTGATTTTCTCAAAGAACCAACTTTTGGTTTTATTGATTCTTTCTATTGTTCTTTTGTTCTCCCGTTCATTTAACTCTGCTTTCTCTTTGATATTTCTCTTCTTCTATTTGCTTTTGGGTTAGTATTCTGTTCTTTCTCAAGTTCCTACAAGTGAACAGTTAAGTCTTTGATTTTTGTTCTTCTTTGATTTTTTTAATATAGGCATTTAGGGCAGTAAATTTTTTTCTCAGCACAGCCTTTGCCACATTCCATAAGTTCTGATGTTGTATTCTTGTTTTCATTTGTACCAGATAGCTACTGATTTCTCCAGCAATTTCTTCTCTGACCCACTCGTTCTTTAAGAGTGTGTTGGTTAATCTTCATATGTTTGTGAGTGTTCTCATTCTTTGTTGTTTATTGAAATCTAGCTTCATTCCACTGTGATCAGAGAAACTTCTCTGAATAATTTCAATGTTTTTAAATTTATAAAGACCTGTTTTGTGCCCAGAACATGACCTACCCTGGAGAACATTCCATGAACATTAGAGAAGAATGTATATCCTGGTGTTTTGGGGTTCAAAAATCTATATATGTCTGTTAGGTCTAATTCATTTTTCACATTGTTTAACTTCTCTGCTTCCTTGTTGATCTTCTGTCTGGTTGTTCTATCTATAGATGAGATGTGTATTGAAGTCTCCTACTATTATTGTTGAAACATCTATCACTCCCTTCAGTTTTGCCAATGTCTGTCTCATGTATTTTGGAACTCTTTGATTGGGAGCATAAACATTTATGATTGTTATTTCTTCTTGGTGAATTGTCCCTTTTATTAATATATAGTGTCCTTCTTTGTCCCTTATGATGTCTTTACATTTAAAGTCTATTTTGTCCAATATTAGCATAGCTACTCCTGCTTTCTTTTGCTTGCAACTTGTGTGGAACATCTTTTTCCATCCCTTTACTTTCAATCTATTTGTATTCTTGTGCCTAAGATGAGTCTCTTGTAAGCAGCATATACCTGGAATGTATTTCTTAATCCATTCTGTGAATCTGCATCTTTTAATTGGTAAATTTAGTCTGTTAACATTCAAAGTTATTACTGCAAAGGCATTTCTGGAATCCACCATCTTATCTTTGGCTTTTATTTGTTAGATCTATATATTCTTCAATTATGTGCCCTCTTCCAGAACTCCATCTCCTGTCTTTTTTGTCAACTGGCAGAACTCCCTTTAGTATTTCTTGTAGGGCCAGTCTCTTGTTGACAAATTCTTTCAGGATTTGTTTGTCTGTGAAAATATTAATCTCTCCCTCAGTTTTGAAGGACAATTTGGCTGGGTACAGAATTCTTGGCTGGAAATCTTTCTCTTTCAGGGTCTTAAATATATGATACTACTGCCTTCTCACCTCCATAATGCCAGTTGAGTAGTCTGAACTCCATCTTGTGTGGTTACCCTTGATATAGTAGTTTGCTCTTCTCTTGCTGCTTTCAGGATTTACTGCTTCTCTTCAAAATTTGACGGACTGATTAGTATGTGTTTTGGGAAGGCCTATTTGGATGCTTCTTTGACTTGCATATTTATATCCTTTATAAGGGTTGGGAAGTTTTCCCCCATTATATCCTCAAATAATATTCCTAGCCCTTTACTCTTTTTTTTTTTTTTTTTTTTTTTTGCTTCTGGAACACTAATGATTCTTATGTTTATACACTTTGTTTTGTTCATCATTTCCCTGATGGACAATTCAAATTTTTCCATCTTTTCTTTGCCATTTCTTCTTTCAAGTGTTCAAAATCAGTTGTCCTGTCCTCTAGTTCACTTATTCTTTCTTCTACATCTTCAAATCTAATGTTGTGTGTTTCTAGTATGTTTTTAACTTGGTCTACAGCATCTTTAATCTCTGTGATATTTGCTATTTTTCTAATTATTCCTTGAAATTCTTCATTATGCTCTTCTAGTGTCTTCTTGATCTCCTTTATGCCATTAGCCATCACATTTATTTCATTTAGTAGTTATATGAACATCTTTGACTAATTGTTCCAATGTCTTGTCTCCTCTGATGTTTTTTTTTTTTTTTTTTTTTTTTTATATGGGCAGGCATCGAGAAATGAACCCGGGTCCTCTGGCATGGCAGGCGAGCATTCTTGCCTACTGAGCCACCATGGCCCATCCTCCTCTGATGTTTTAATTTGGCCATTAGGCTGGGCTATATATGTCTGCATCAAATGCTTAGTGATCTTTTTTTGTCTTTGTGACATGTAAATATCTTGATTGGTTTACTTTGGAAGTTGATTTCCTTCATTAGTTTAAATCCTTGTATTTGTGGGATGGATGCAAAGCAGGATACAAGGCATGGGGTGGGGCACAACAGTGTGGTGATGTGTTGCATGCAGCACAGGTATAGGTACAGGTTGGAGAGGCTACACTGGTGCCTGTGAGCATGCCTGCCCAGGAGCAGGGAGCTTGTAACAGATTTTGATGAGACTTGGGTTACTTAATGTTGCTGCTGAAATGACTTAAGGTTTTAATAATATTGCTATGGGATGAATGCAATTTCATGTGGAAAGAACATGTCTTTTGGGGGTCCATAAAGTGGAGTATGCTGGTTAGAAGTTGTTATGTACCCCATAAAAGCCATGCTCTTTTAATCCAGTCTTGTGGGTTCAGATGTATTGTGAGTGGGACCTTTTGATTAGGTTGTTTTAATTGATATGTGACCCACCCAATTCAAGGTGAGTCTTAATACTTTACTGGAATTCTTTGTGAGAGAATAAAGGACAGAAAAGAGCCAAGAGACCTGAAGAGAGAAACACCCAGAGAGAACTGAGAAAGGAAAGCCCTGGAGGAAGTAAGAGAGGACCCATAGATGCTTAGAGAGAAAGCCAGTGGAATCAGAAGCTGAAAGCAATGGAACCCAGGTGCAGAGGAAAACAGCACGACCAGGACCAGGACAAGGACCCTGAGTTCTTTATTCATTGTTCTTTCCATCTGCCTAAGAAGACCAAGAGTAGGGTAGAGTAGAAAGTACAAAACCTCTTCAGTCACCACAGCCAGGCTGTCAAACATCTCCATGGGTTGTGGTATGTTAATTACTGACTCAATGCACCTTATTTATGAAACTTATATTTTCCTTGCAATATTATGATGACTATATCAACTCACAACCGACGATGAAAATAAATTTTATGGATGCAGATCAGTGTCCTAGGTACTGGAGACACATAAATGAACAAGAAACTTATAGCCTGGAAATTCATGGAGTTCATGTTTATGGGAAGAGAAAAATATCGACACTCCATTACATTTGGCATTAAGAGAAGTGGTGGATACAACTTGGATGAAGTGAAAGTAAAATGGCTAGCCTATGGCAAGAAAAAACATTAGTTCTTTTTCTGCTTTCAACAATAATTTAAACCAACTTAATGTCTTCCAGAGACATCTTGAGAGCAGAAACATTCTCATTACTATACTAACACACATGGAATTACTTAGCAGCCAGTGTGCCTTTTCAAACACAGATCATGCTAACCTCACTTCCCTTTTCCCTTCAAGAAGAGTATCCAGGGAGTGTTGCAGTCAGTAAGATCTTTCTAATTATCACAATATGTGAAATACTGCTAGTTCATAAATTTACATAAAATCTGGTTACTTTTGTTTATAATACACAATATAGGGAACTTAGAAATACATAAAAGCTACAGATGGGTGAATGGTTAGCATTCACTAATGCTACCTCATTAGCATTAGTGAGGTTGAACTCCAATGTAAGGGGAAAGATAGATGTGAAGGCAGTTCTGTAGTGGGCTTCTCAGTCATATTACCATATTGAAGATGAACAAGATTGAAAGGGTTGTGTAAACCTATGTGTCCCACTGATTAACATTAGAAATATAAATTAGTTCTTGCAAGAACTACTTCAAAGGTATGATTCATGTACAAAGAGTGTTTAAGTCCAGGGTACAGGGAGAAAACTGCTATTGCATGCTATGAGCTGTGTTTAAAAGGAAACCATCACAGCAACAGCAGAGGTAAATAATGGGGTGGACAAGAGTTAAGAGGAGGTTTAAGATTTCCTATTTGATGAGGATGTGTTTATTGATTATGCTTCCCTTGGGAACACTGAAATTATCTAAAATTGAGAGTGTTGATGGACTGTGGACTGTGAGCACTATACATGATGCCTGATGAATGCAAGTGAGTGAAGGATGCATTGACTGAGAAGCAGATTGGCAAATTATGGTGTATACATATGATGGAAAGTTGTGCTGCTACAATAAGAAGTGAAGTCATGTGGCACACAATGACGTGAATGAACATGTGGGACATTTGGTGAGGCAAAATAAGGTCTCTTTTTGAAACTGCTTATAAGAAAACAGGGGCCTAGAATGTAAGCTTTTATAGCAGACATTTAGTCTGGAGAGGTAATTAAAATTTCTGGATTGAGAGAGAGAGAAGAATGGAGCCAATTATGTGAGGGTTAAAGTAATTCAGAACACAAGGGTAAGTAAGACATTGCCTTTATTTTAGAACCACACCTACTCTTTGAGACCAATGGAAGAAATATTTATTTGGTCTGGAACTGCCATTTTCTGCAACCCATAATCTAACTCAATCTATCTGTATAGCTCAATTGAACAATTAAGAAAGAGGGAGCCCAGAATAAAGAGGTCCTTTAATCCTGTATAGTTTAATGCAATGCTTGGGCACATCCTAGAGTATGTTAAGCAGATAATTAAAAAGTATTGGCAAAGTCCCTTCAAGGATGGGAGGAAAAATATGGAACTATTAAACTTTACCATGAGGGAATTCCCTGATTCTGTGTCAAACTTTAGGGACATCCAAATCAATAGGCCAAGCCCTTGATCTTGAGGCTTACACTTGTGAATTTTGTGTAGGTAGCAAAGAAGCTTAGCCTACCTATAAATATGCCTAAGAGTCATTTCTGGAGGGCCTCTTTTGTTGCTCAGATGTGGCCTCACTCTCTCTAAGCCCAACTCTATAAGTGAAATCATTGCCCTACCCCATATGTGCGAAATGACATTCAGGGGTGAAAGTCTCCCAGACAGGATGAGAGATGACTCCCAGGGATGAGTCTGGCCCTGGAACCATGGGATCAACAATTCCATCCTGACTAAATGGGGGAAAAGAAGTGGCTGAGAAAGTTTAAACAGTCAAGAGGCTACTCTAGATGTTGCTCTTATGTAAGCTTCAGTTAGACATTGCTACCCATCCGAACCTGCTAATCCCCAACCAGAACCATTCCAGCCAATTCTAAAGAATACCTATGGCAATATAGAAGATCCCACAAGGGTTCCATGCACTACAGTAACTTTTCAGAAACCTACAAACTCAAGATGGGTCCCTGGACCAGATAAGTCCTGAAACCTAGAGGACTCAGCCTCTCCAAAACATCAGATAGTTCCATCTCCGTACCTCATATTATTGACAGACCCTTCCAACATGAAAAAGTTATAATAGCCATAGCCCAAACATCCCTAAAGAGAAGGATAGAAAGATCAAAGGTGATGGGGGAATACGATTGCAGAATCATTAAATTGATATCTTTATTTTAGACTCCAGTAACTTAGAGCAGCTAGAAGGAAAAACCTAAAATTGTGGAATTGTAACCCATGCCAAACTTTCAAATACGTTCTACCACTAAAATTGTGGTGTTATGCTTTGAAATTTATTGCTTTTTTGTATATATTTTATTTTTCACACAAAAGAAAAATAAGTCGATAGTGATGATAAAAAAAATACTGTATCCCTTCTAGCCTCCTATATTCTGGAGCAACTAGAAGGAAAAATCTGAGAGGATCATATGGTAGTCCATGACAAACTCTGGGATCTGTCCTGTAACTACTTGTTGAGGAGTGCTTTGAAAACTATCACTTTTTTCTTTCTATGCTTTGCTTTGTATTTATGTTATATTATACAATTAAAAAGTTTTTTAAAATCTAGTTACTTTTTCTCCTAGCATTGTCAATGTTTTGTGTGTAGTTAATATTTTAAGATATAATATAAAATGAGAAACTAATAATTTATTGTATAAAATAAAATATGACATTATCTGATGAGGTTACTGAAAATATGACTGGATATGTTGTCAAGTACCTTCTGAGAGTTCAGAGTAAAATTTTGGCTCCTTGTCATTTATTTTTCGTTCCCACACATTAGCATTAAAAATGAAAAGGTATCATACAGTTATTCCTGTTTTGGTATACACATAATGAAGATCTCATTTGATTGTTGATGGACTCATTTATACAGTCAGAAAATTACACACTTATAATAGAAAAATAATGAATTATCTAAGGACTGAATGAAAACTATCCACAGCCTTATAAGAGTTAGAATATTCCTAGGTTTGATGCATATCTTAGAAGACAGGATATTACCTTGCTGGGACTATTAGGGCATGACTGACAATGAGAAATAGTAATTTATAAAACAGTCACTGGATTATCTTTTCCAAACAACAATGTCCTTGAAATTAAAATAGTAAATTAAACTTACATTTAAACATAGTTTTGGCTATAAATCATAACACCAATCTTGCTTGAAACTTATGGTTTTGATGGTACTTTTTAAAAGGTGCTCAATGAAGTTCAAATCCCATTTTAAGATCATGGATTTGAGTGTGCATTAACACAGAAATTTCTCAGTATTAATTTTAATTATTATACACAGTCTAGCAAAAAATAGTCTTTTTTTGGCCTCCTTGTTTCTTTCCAGCACCAATCTTTCTAAGACTTTGGAAACAAATGCAGGAGTAGATCAGGCACTGCTGGTTTGTTCACAAAAATCCCTCTTGGATGAGCAGCAATTTTCCTTTATGGAAGTGTGGTAGTTACGTTCATGTGTCAACTTGGCCAGGTGATGTTGCCCCATTGTTCTGTTTTTGTGGACTTAAATCATCAGCATGTGAAATTCTTATATGACTAATTACACTTGTGATCAGCTAAGGACAGGGCCTTCCATGATGAGTGAGGTTTAATTTAATCAGCTGTAGGCTTAAAAGAGAGAGGTCAGAAGAGAGCTCAGCAGCTCAGCATAGCTCATCTCAGCACTCGTAGCTTAACCCAAATGTTTAGATGTGCAGAAAGGAATCACCCTGGGGAAAGCCATTGAACCCAGATGCCAGGAGAGAAGGTCAGCAGACAACACTGTGTGCCTTCCTGTGTGGCAGAGAAACTCAGATGAAAGCTAGCTCCCTTTTCCTCTGAAGAACTGTAGATTTTAACTAAATAAATCCCCTTAGTAAAAGCCATTCCATGTCTGGTGTGTTACATTCTGGCAGCTTTAGCAAACTAAAACAGGAAGAAACAGCAATTTTATATTTTTCTGTTTCTTTTCAATTAGGAACACAGGGCTAAACAAAACCTTCAAGTCTCACTTGTGCTAGATGATTAAAATCTTTATGATCTAATAGGGAGGAAGAATGAAAACCCTAGTGGAAAATTGAGCTATCCCCCATTCTTTGCTCTGTTCAAAGCAAAAATAGAGCCCCACAAAAATTTCAACATTAGTTTTTTTGAAATCTTGACTTGGTAGGTGTCAAAAAGTTTTATGTATATCACTAATATCTGCATGTCTTTATTATTTTAACACAAATCATGATTTCACAGGCTGTTTATACTAAATGCCCATCTTTAAAAAGGCCCTAGTTTTCTAGATTGTTTAGAAAGATTTCACTGGGTTGTTTATTAGGCAAGTATAAAATTTGATGAACCCCATATGAGCTCCATAAAAGTCACTTTCCTATGATTTATGAAGGATGGCAATTGCAGTGTCCAAAATTTATTCTATTCACAACTACAAACTTGTACACAAATATACAGACCACACACACACGCACACACACACACACACACACAGAATTAACCCTCAACACTGTTGAAAATTGAGAAAGCCTAAATATTTTTATAATTGAATTCTAAGAGAAAATATCTTGAATTTTACTTCTTGAAACAACTTCAGCCTTCAGTATTGAATCTGCTAAGTTATATCAGTTTTCTATGAGAAAAATAGCAAAGTTCATTGAGAGAGAATTGAAACATGGAAAACTTTGGAAATCACTGTTACTAAATAGATTTATGGAAACTCTCTATAGAGAACCATATGGAGAGAAAATATGCCAATAGATGGGAAAAAACCTAGATGCATGGGGTTGCTCATGATGCTGTTTGTGATTGAGTAAATATGGGAAACAAAGAAATAATCTGCACTAGAAGTCTCACTGTTTGGCATGTGGATGTTCCCACAGTCCCTTGTTTTCTGTACAGTCTCACTGCCAACAGAGATGATTGGCATCCTTAAGTTCAGGGCTCAGATGAATCAACTTCTCCAGAGAGTATACTTCAGCCTGCCTCACTGGAGGAGACATAGGATTTTGACAATTCTATATTCAGAATTTCAGATACCCATCCAATTTTCCACCCCACCCACTCCACCAAAGGATGCCTGATGTCTCCAGCTCAGAGCTTTGGAGAGCTCAAAAGCACAAATCAGCTTCCTTTGTACCTCTTGCATGGCTGCCTGAGGTATGGGCTTTCTAGTGATTGCTAATAAGTTACTAGTCATATATCTGCATTCTTGCTTTCAAAATTTATTGTTCTTTTATTCTTGCCTTTTCTAGTTTTCCTTGTGGTTCAACCCCTTGAATTAATCACATTAGTCTCATCCAGTGAAGGTGAAATGAAAAGAGAGCAGAGAGAGCATGAGAGAGCAGAGGTAAATGCCAATATTGATTTTTCAGTGATTATTGGAAAGTGTCTCCTAAAATTCTTACACTTATTTTCATACCCTGTTTAATACAGTTCTCTAAACTCCTAGAGTAAAGTATTTGTGTGCACATGTGTTGTGATGTGAAGGTAATTTGGATTAGCACTAGACACAGATGCTTAATGGAGCAAACTTTATTCTCATAATATATTTTTTGAACCCAAATATAATTTTTCTTATTCTTTTGCTCTCATATTTAAAATTGATTACATAGTAATATATTTCTTTTGAAAATAATACTAAAACTTTGTGAAAGCAAGCATAGTTTCAAGGAATGAAAACAACCAATCTTAACTGGAACTTAAAAATAAAATTTAAAACTACAATAAGAAGACCATATCCCTTTTGGTGAAACATGCTTGTATCCCACTTCCACACAGTAGGAGAACAGTATATCTTCAACACTAATTAAAGTTTTTGCATGTAAGGAGTTTTATACCTCTGACAGATGGAGATTATAAAAACAAATCTATAGTCATTTCAGTTTTTATCCCCCATTTCCTTCTTTTGCTACAAATATTCTCATGTGTCCATTTATATCTGGAATGCAAAAAAAATAGCATCAACAAATGGTAAGCACCAATTTTAGTCATGTGGTTATTTGTTTGTTCCAGACTGTCTTCAATGCAAATGATGGAAACTCATTTCAAAGTAACTGTAACCCAAAATGTAACTAATTTGTTTAAATACCTGGGTTTTACAAAAATGTATTCAGCTCTGGCTACACTTGGATAAAGGCAGAGTGTCAAATGATATCTTTAAGGTATTAGTGTTTCCTCATTCTCTCTCTCTCTCTCTCTCTCTCTCTATATATATATATATATATATATTTATGCATATATATAGTTATATATGTGTGTACATACATATATGTATACATAATCACACTTTTTAATATGAATTTTATCATTCTTTTGATAATAATTTTCAAACAAATATCCAAATTAGTGTTATCATTTAACATATTTCCCTCAGGAGGCTATTCATAGAATGAAAGAATGGAACATTTTTGTAATTTTACTTTTTGGAATTTTCTTCTGGTAGTATACATTAGAGTCACTAACTTACAGACAGAAAACATTGTGTTCATTTTATATACATAGGACATTCACTGCTCCAGATCTGATATACTTTTTCTTATAGGCATTTGTAATTTTTAGTCTGCTTAACATCTGCAGTCCCATGTACGTTTGGGATTTCCCAACTTTATTAACTATAGATGGGAGGCTCCTAACTGGGGATGAAAGTAGAGACAGTTGCCTTCCTAGACTCCTTTGCATCTGAGGCATGATCAGGTGAGGTACAATCCACTAATCAGACTCAACCTTGGAAGCAGGAAGAGCATCTGGGGTGTTCCATGGACCAGGAAGAGAGAACAGGGAGGGCATGCAGGGTGGGGAGGAGAACAGGATGGCTGCTGTTTCCTGGGCCTCCTTTACCTTCCCCAGAGCCTGAGTTGGGACCAGGGAAGGGGAACCTGATGAATGGGTGTGGACCTGTCAAAAATCAAAATATTTAGTAAAGTAAAAAATAACCTCTCACAAGTAAAAGCAGAATCCAGGAGAGGGTCAGCACATTTCTACATATGGTTCTCTTACCCAATATCTCAAAAACAAAATAGAAGAAAAATAAATAAGGATACATTGGCTGCTGTCCACTAAATGCCTATAACTACTATCACCCACAAAGATCTTTAAGGGAGCAGGCTGGAGCTACTTCATTCTGCCTGTAGCCCAGCCCATGGAAGGAGCATACTGGCAGGAAGAGAATGCAAGGAAGCAGAGAGGGGACAGTGGTGTGGGTGGGAGGAAGGCACTGTGTGGAATGAGTTGGATTTATCACAGCCAAGGGCATCTCTTGGGGAAGAGGAAGGTGGGGTAGGGTGCTTTCTGAAAGAGGCTCTCCTGGAAGGAAGAATGTCCAGTGTCCTATCACCAGGGAAAGAAGCAGCCAGCACAGCCATCTGGAGTCCATCAGCCATGCAGACCCTGTTCAAATCCCACATGGGCCAGCCCCTCCTTCTACCCTGAGAAATGGGAGGTGATGTTACAGGCTCCTCAGAGGACAAAGCTCCATGTCCAGTAGCTTGGGGAAGAACATGCCCAGCTCTGGGAAAGGAGGTATGACACAGTATTCAGTATGGAAGATAGTGCTACTTACTCTCACCTCTGCAGCCCAGAGAATCTGTCAGCCCCACCTGCTCAGGACTGCACTAGACCAAGTCCACAGATGCCCAGGCACAGAACCCAGGGTACTGATGTCAGGGACAGGCCAACCTGATGGTTCACTTGGAAAGAAAGGAGGTAGGAGAGGGCAGAAACCTAAGTGAGCCTGGAAAGGGCTTATAGGGAACTCTATCAGTTCTGAGAGTGCTCTACCTTGAGCCAACCTCACAGTAAACTCCAGAGATCCAGTTTCCATTTTCCCCCTAAATCAGAAGAAAAGTGGCCCCTGAATTTTATTTTATTTGTTGTTAATTATTTGTATTTTGGAGGAAATTCTCTGTACAATCTGTTTTGTGGGAGACTGCTGTCAGCTCTTCCCCTTTTCCACTTCCTTGGACTTCTTGTAGAGGACAGGGTAGCAGAGGGGGTTTCTGAGAAAGAACTGAAGGACCAAAAACCCCTGTAAGCATCAGGCCCAGGAGAGGAGGAATTTTGTCCATGACAAGTAGCCTCATTTTTTTGCCCTCCAGCTCTCAATCCATTTTACAAAGAAGGACATACCAGGGTAAGCCAAACAAGCTCTCCAAATAATCATGTACAATGTCTCTTAGCAGTGGGAAAAAGATAAAAAATGATGGTGGAGCTATACAGAGAAGGTAGGGTTTAACAAATGAGTATGACTGCTGAACCTTAATATTGATATTTCTTTTAGTCTCCAGGATCTTAGAGCAGCTAGAAGTAAAAACCTAAAATTATGGAATTGCAACCCATCCCAAACTCAAAAATCTATTCTACAAGTAATTGTGGAGATGCACTTTGAAATTTATTGCTTTTTTGTATATATGTTATTTTTCACACATGCAAAAAAAGTCAATTGTGATGATAAATGTACAGACATATGATAATATTGTGAATCATTGATTTTACACATTGGATGATTACATGGTATGGGGATATAATATAAATAAAGCAATAAAAAAGAAAAATATATATATAAAGAAAGGAATACTGAATTAGGACTAAATTACCAAAAGAAAATAACTTGATGTTAGAAAATGTGGAGTAGGGTATAAAAGAAAAAAATTACCTTTATCATCATTATTATTGTACATAAAAATTTATTGCATGCACGCATGAAATGTGTCACAGCACAAAAATGGAATGAAAAGGTATGCAGTTGTTGCTTCCTAAACACTTGCAATTTAGGAAAGAATAGAAAACTCAGATGAGATGAGTTCTATTAACAAACAGATAAATAGCTTGTAACATCCCCTAAAACTGATCCAGAGAATTGCCTGCCTATTGAGGTAGATAGACTTGTCTGCACTGGATCACTGACTGCTGCTTACTAGCTTTGTAAATTTAGACAAGTTAATTTCTCTAAACTGCAATATGTATGAAGCAAAACGTATCATTTAGGGTCGCCTAGAGAAATAGAATCAACAGGGGAACACTTGCAAATATAAAATTTATAAAAGTGTCTCACATGACCACAGGAACGCAGAGTCCAAAATCCACAGGGCAGGCTGTGAAGCTGACGACTCCAATAGAGGGTCTGGATGAACTCCACAGGAGAGGATCACCAGCCAAAGCAGGAATGGAACTTGTCTCCTCTGAATCCTTCTTAAAAGGCTTCCCGTGATTAGACTAAGCATCACTCATTGTAGAAGACACTCCCCTTTGGCTGATTACAAATGGAATCAGCTGTGGATGCAGCTGATATGATCATGATCTAATTCTATGAAATGTCCTCATTGCAACAAACAGGCCAGAACTTGCGCAACCAGATAAACAGATGCCACAACTTGGCCAAGTTGACACATGTCCCTGACCATGATAGTCCACCCCTTGTCAACTTGGCAGCTATATATATATATCACCTTAAACCATACTTAATTTCC
Source organism: Myrmecophaga tridactyla (assembly GCA_004026745.1). Classification (NCBI taxonomy): domain Eukaryota; kingdom Metazoa; phylum Chordata; class Mammalia; order Pilosa; family Myrmecophagidae; genus Myrmecophaga; species Myrmecophaga tridactyla. The sequence continues at coordinate 14,536 of PVIY010050082.1, forward strand.
AAATGAAAACAGTAAAACACACATTTTTTTCTTTTACCTGACAATACTCAATTGTCCTGCATATACTGGAAACACATTAAATCTCTCCAGAATAGGGTGCAAATGCTTGGGCAACAATCATTCTTAAACTTGATATCTTACAACTTAAATAGTATAACATGAACAAAACAGCATTACAGTCCTCGTTTTGGTAAATGAGCACGTGGCTGTAGTTCATATTTATCACTACCTTCTTCCACTACCCATTCCATGTTCCCTTTACCCTCAGCAAGATTTCAGCTGGCCGTGGTTCTTTGCCTGGTGGGGTGGCCCAAACCTTCATTCCTGAAGTTTCAGAGTCATTAGTAGTCCTGCCTGGATTGCGCTGTTGGAGTTTTCCATTGATTTTAATCACAGGGCATGGTAGTACTAAAAGACGCCCTAGGGGATCTCCTTTATTCCAAGAAAACTCTTCTGCATCTCCATTATGTAGTTGCAGTCCTACTTCCTCCTGATAGCCAGGGTCAATTACCCCAGATAATAATGTAATCCCCTTCTTGGCTTGTTGATCTAGTGGCATAAGTAGCCCAAAGTGACCAGGTGGCAGTCTTAGATTCCAGTTCAGTGGAATCATTGTTTCTCCTGGAGGAAGCACACCCCATTTTGGAACTAAAACCTGTAGACCAGCAGAGCTCAGGGTAGCAGGGACAGCAAGCAAAAATTTTCCTAGTGGATCAATAGGAGTAATAGTGAGTGATACCACACCCATTTCCACCCCTTTGTTCCTGGACCCATGGATCCTGGCTATGGGAGAAAAAGCACCATACAGCGGACACTGATTCAGAGCATATACAGCTTCCTGGAGAACATTACCCCAGCCTTTCAAGGTATTGTCACCTAGTTAGCACCGTAATTGAGTTTTCAAAAGGCCATTCCACCATTCTATCAATCCAGCTGCTTCTGGATGATGGGTAACATGGTAAGACCAGAGAATTCCATGAGCATGTGCCCATTCCCACACTTCATTTGCTGTGAAGTGTGTTCCTGGATCTGAAGCAAAGCTATGTGGAATACCATACAATGGATAAGGCATTCTGTAAGCCCACGGATGGTACTTTTGGCAGAAGCATTGCATACATGGAAAGCAAAATCATATCCAGAGTATGTGTCTATTCCAGTTAGAACAAATCGCTGTCCCTTCCATGAAGGGAGTGGTCCAATGTAATCAACCTGCCATCATGTAACTGGCTGGTCACCTCGGAGAATGGTGCCATATTGGGGGCTGAGTGTGGGTCTCTGCTGCTGGCAGATTGGGCACTCAGCAGTGGCTGTAGCCAGGTCAGCCTTGGTGAGTGGAAGTCCATGTTACTGATCCCATGAATAACCTCCATCCCTACCACCATGATCACTTTGTTCATGAGACCATTGGGCAATGACAGGAGTTGCTGTAGAAAGAGGCTGACTGGGATCCACAGAACAGGTCATCTTATCCACTTGATTATTAAAATCTTCCTCTGTTGAAGTCACCCTCTGGTGTGCATTCACATGGGACACAAATATCCTCTTGTTTTTAGCCCACTCAGAAAGGTCTATCCACATACTTCTTCCCCAGACCTCTTTGTTACCAATTTTCCAATTATGGTCTTTCCAAGTCCCTGACCATCCGGCCAAACCATTAGCAACAGCCCATGAGTCAGTATACAAATGCACCTCTGGCCAGTTTTCCTTCCAAGCAAAATGAACAACCAGGTGCACTGCTCGAAGTTCTGCCCACTGGGAGGATTTCCCCTCACCACTGTCCTTCAAGGACACCCCAGAAAGGGGTTGTAATGCTGCAGCTGTCCACTTTTGGGTGGTACCTGCAT
>PVIY010050083.1:0-16389 GCA_004026745.1 Myrmecophaga tridactyla
GAGGCAGGATAGCGTTTGTCTTTTTGTTTCTGGTATTTCATTCACCACGCAGCTCTGCAGGTGCGTTGCCTTGCCGCGTGCCTGACAAGGTCGTGTGCTTTTGAGTAATGTAGTGAATGTGGCACCCTTCTGCTTCCTCTTTGGCGAGTGGATACCGAGCGGTGGGAAGTGCTGCAGGGACTGGCTGATGGTCTTGGGTCCCCAAGGCAAAGCTGAGGCATTGCAGTGTTTGGGGGGACATTAATGTGGGCGTTTGAGGACATTTTAGATTCAGAGAACAGAGGCTCAGGATCTGCAGCATCATCTGATCTGCGGCTTTACAAAGGTCTGCTTTAATTTCCAAATGGCAGGCTGCGGAGCTGCTCACATCTCATGCTTTCCTTGTTAAAACTATGTTCATTCTTAGAGGCTTCGGGGGAAGACCCGCGGTGTCTCATGTTTTGAGCTGGAGTGATTTCGGATGCTCTTTGCGCGGCGGGGGCCGTGGGGGCCGCGGGACTCTCCCAGCTACGTGCCTGCCGCGGGGGCGGGCGCTCCCCTGGCCTAGGTTAGTGCTCGCGGGTGCGCAGGAGCACACTGGAAGTGGCCAGCTGTCCTTCCTCTGGGAGTCCTGTTGCACCGGCGCGTGGAGGTTGGTGCTAGGTTTTGGTTGGATCGCTGCGGGGAATGGATGGAGCCCTTGGTTAGGGCCTCCGGAGGGGCCCTGGGGGATGGTGGCGGGCTGGGTCTGCAGTGTTGTCTGGGCACCCCCCAGGCCCAAAGTCAGCCTCTTTTGACCCCTGCCCGTGGGGCCAGCTCTGCAGACTTGCTCCTCTGCACTGACTGCTGAGCTTTGGTCGCCCGGCACAGATGCAGCTGGGGACAGGCAACGCGTGTCGCGTCCTCCCAGAGCGGCACTCTGAGCCGCAGGTCCGGCCTGCCTGCGCGGGGAGGAGGTGGCGGGGGCACTGGGCTGAGGCTGGGGGCCAGGACGGTCTGGGCATCCTGAGCGACCTCTTGGTGGACAAGTCGAGTGTAGCGGGTGAGGCGCTGGGCTGGTGGCTCAGGTGTCCTCCCGGCCACCGCGGGCCCTGCGGAGAACCTGCCAGAGAACAGGTTCCCTGGGGGGCGCCGGGTGGATGCCCTCCTCGTGCCTGGCGTGGTTGCCCCCCACCATTTTTGGACTGCCAGGAGGCAAGGCTGGGGTGCAGAGCTGGGAAAGTGGGGGGGGGGACACTGGCCATGGCCTGCCCACCCCAAGGCTTCAGCAGCTCTGCTGAGCTGCAGTAAGGGCGCATGTGTGAAGTGTCAGATTTTTTAGTAAGTCTTGATATATGTATATAACCATGAAACCTCATCCAAATTAATCTAACGGTCACATCCATCACCCCAGAAATCTCCTGGGGGTGCCACTGCTGAAAGAATAATCACAGTTGAGTTTGCAGATTTTATTCAGGACACCACAGGTTTTGCTGCAGCAAGGAAGCTGGACCACTTGTGAAAGAAGGAAGTAGCTCCAAGCTTCTGGAAATGGCAAATTGTTTTTATTTATTTATTTTTTAAAACATTTTTTATTGTGAAATAAAACATATACACAAAAAAGCAATAAGTTGCAAAGTACATTTTAAAAAGTTGTTGTAGAGGGCGGGCCACAGTGGCTCAGCAGGCAGAGTTCTCGCCTGCCATGTGGGAGACCCTGGTTTGATTCCTGGTGCCTGCCCATGCCAAAAAAAAAAAAGTAGTTAGAGGACAGATTTCAGATCTTGGTATGGGTTATAGTTCCACAGTTTCGGGTTTTTCCTTCTAGCTGCTGCAAGACACTGGAGACTAAAAGAAATATCAATTTAATGATTCAGCATTCATACTCATGTGTTAAACCCTGCCTGCTCTGTATAACTCCACCATCACCTTTGATCTTTCTCCCACTCTTTAGGGGTGTTTGAGCTGTGCCCATTCTAACTTTTGCATGTTGGAAAGGGTTGTCAACAGTATGGGGTAGGGGGTGGAACTAGTTGATGTCCTGGAGAGGCTGGGCTCTACATTTCAGGACTGTTCTGGTTCAGGGACCCATCTGGAAGTTGTAGGTTTCTGAAAAGTAAACTTAGTGAGTGAGACTTTTGTAGAATCTCAGATAAAGCCCTGGGTGTTCTTTAGGGTTAACAGGAATGGTTTTGGTTGGGGTTTGGCAAACCATAGTAATTAGCAATATCAGTTTAAAGTTTGCATAAGAGTGACCTCCAGAGAAGCCTCTTGACTCTATTTGAATTCTCTCAGCCACTGATGCTTTATTAGTTACACTTCTTTTCCCCCCGTGGGATGGCATTGCTGATCCCATGGTGCCAGAGCCAGACTCATCCCTAAGAGTCCTCTCCCACACCACCAGCGAGACTTTCATCCCTGGATGTCTTGTCCCACATCATGGGGAGGGTAATAATTTTCCATGCAGAGTTGGGCTTAGAAAGAGAAAGACCACATCTGAGCAACACAGAGGTCCTCCAGAAAAAACTCTTGGGCATAATTATAGGTAGGCTAAGATAAGATATAATTATCTCCACTATGGAAATAAGTTTCACAAGAGCAAGCCTCAAGATTAAGGGCTTAATTATTGACTTGGGAGTCCCTAATGTTTGAGACAGTATCAGGTTTTCCCAGGTGGTAAAGTGTAATAGTTCCATATATTTTCTCCCATCCCTCAAGGGACTTTGCCAATACTGTGTGTGTGTGTGCGTGTGTGTGTGTGCGCATGGTCCAGGAATTGAACCGGGTCTCCTGCATGGAAGGTGAGCATTCTTACCACGAAACCACCGGTGCACCCTTCCATTGGTTTTTACCTGTCTGCTCAGCATACTCTGGGATGTATCCACATCCTCCATTAAGCTATACAGAAGTACGAGCCCTCATTCACATTCTGGGCTCCTTGCATCTGAGTGGTTTAAATGAGCTCTCCAGGCTGGTGAGTTAGATTATGTGCTACAGAAAATTTAGATTTGGGACAAAATAAACCTCTCTCCTTTAGTCTCATACAGTAGGTGACATTCTAAAACACAGACAATGTCTTCCTCACTCCTGTATTCTGAATTACCTTAGTCCCAACCAGATTGGCTTCGTTCCTATCTCTAACTGAAGTCTGAGCTCTTTTTGGCTTCTTTAACAGTTGTTATATGTGGCTGTGCTGACTTTCAGACCTGCGGAACTTCTCCTTTGAGTCTTAGGTGTCACACAGGTACCCCAAATTCCAGGGAAATACCAGGTTATACATATACAAAACAGCATCTCAGAATCTAGAAATAAACTTTATAGCTTAGGATTAAATGTGACTGCTTATAGCTTACAGTCTAGGCCCCAATTTCTTCTAAGTATTCTCTAAAAGAGACTATACAATATTTGTTGTTTTGTTACTAGCTTATTTTGCACAATATAATGTCCTTACGATTCATTCACCTTGTTGCATGCCTCACAACTTCATTCTTTTCTGTAGCTGAGCAATTTTCCATCATATGAGTACGCCAGAGTTTGCCTTTCTACTTCTCACTCAGTGCATCCTCAGCCACCTCCATCCATTGGGCATCATGGATAATATCCAAAGTCAACAATCCATGTCTCACAGTGTCCTCGCTTAGTTGTACAATCTTCACTCTCAATTTTAGACAATTTTCATTGCTCCAAAGAAAAAAAAAATAGATAAGCATACCCTCACCAAATAGAAAATCCAAACCTCCCCTTAACTCTTGTCCTTACTGCATGATTATTTACCCCTGGCATTTCTGTGGTTCTGGTGATATCTTCCTGTTAACTATAGGCCACAGCACACAATAGTTGTTTTCTCCCTCTACCCCTCTATTATAGACTCTTTGTATAAGATTCATACCTTTGAAGAAGTTCACACAAGAACTTACTTATATTTGTAGTGTTAGTCAGTGGGACACATGGCTCTATAGAACCCCTTTCAGTCATGTCACTTCAATGTGGTAATATTATTTATAGAACTACTAGAGAACTGCTTTCACTTCTGTCCATTCCCTTATATTTAAGTTCAGCCTCATTAGCCAACCGTTCATCCATCTCTAGCTTCTGTGTATCGCTAGGTCCCCATGCTCTGTATTAAAAGGTTTTGAGTTTACCTTTACCAGGGTTATAATAGTGAAATCATACAGTATCTGTACTTTTGTGTCTGGCTTATTTCACTTAGCATTATGTCCTCAAGGTTCACCCACGTTGTCAAATAATTCAGGACATCATTTTGTCTTAATGCTGCATCATATTCCATCGAGTATATACCACCTTTTGTTCATCCACTCGTCTGTTGATGGGCACCTGGATTTTTCATCTCTCGGCAATTGTGAATAGTGCCACTATGAACATGGTGTGCAGATGTCTGTTCGTGTCACTGCCCTCAGCTATTCTGTGTATATACCGAGTATTGGTATTGCTGGGTCATAGGGCAACTCAATATTTAGTGTTCTGAGGAATCACCAAACTGTCTTCCATAGCGGATACACCATTAGACATTCCCACCAGCAGAGCATAAGTGTCCAATTTCTCCACATCCTCTCCAACATTTGTTGTTTTCTCTTTATATAATGGCAGCCAGAGGTGCTATCTCCCTGTCGTCTTAATTTGCATTTCCCTTATAGCTAATGCAAATGAGCAGCTCTTCATGTGCTTTTTAGCCATATGTATTTGCTCTTCCAAAAAGTGTCTATTCATTTCCTCTGCCCATTTTATAATTGGGTTGTTTGTTCTTTTGTTGTTGAACTATATAATTTCTTTATATACATGGGATATCAAGCCTTTATCCAATATGTGGTTTCCAAATATTTTCTCCCATTGAGTTGGCTGCCTCTTCACCTTTTTAACAAAATCCTTTGAGGGATAGAAGCTCTTTTGTTTTTTAAGGATAAATCATATTTCTTTTTTAAAAAATTTTTATTGATACAACAGCATACAAGCACACACATTCTTTTTTTCACTTTAAAAAAAAATTAACTTATTTTTTCATCACATAGTTGTATATTCATCATCATGATCATTTCTTAGAATGTTTTCATCAATTCAGAAAAAGAAATAAAAAGAAAACAAAAAAATTCATATATACCATACCCCTTACCCCTCCCTTTCATTGATCATTAGCATTTTAATCTACTAAATTTATTTTAACATTTATTCCCCCTATTATTTATCTATTTTAATCCATATGTTTTACTCATTTGTCGATAAGGTAGATAAAAGAAGCATCATACACAAGGTTTTCACAGTCACACAGTCACATTGTGAAATCTGTATCATTATACAATCATCTTCAAGAAACATGGCTACTGGAACACAGCTCCACATTTTCAGGCAGTTCCCACCAGCCTCTCCATTACACCTTGAATAACAAGGTGATATCTACTTAATGCGTAAGAATAACCTCCAGGATAACCTCTCAACTCTGTTTGGAATCTCTCAGCCATTGACACTTTTATTTGTCTCATTTCTGTCTTCCCCCTTTTAGTCGAGAAGGTTTTCTCAATCTCTTGATGCTGAGTCTCAGCTCATTCTAGGATTTCTGTTCCACGTTGCCAGGAAGGTCCACCCCCCTGGGAGTCATGTCCCACATAGAGAGGGGGAGGGCAGTAAGTCTGTTTGTTGTGTTGGCTGACAGAGAGAGGCCGCATCTGAGCAACAAAAGAGGTTCTCTTGGGGGTGACTCAGGCCTAATTTTAAGTAGGCTTAGCCTATCCTTTGCAGGGTTAAGTTTCATATGAACAAACTCCAAGATTGGGGGCTCAGCCTATTGCTTTGGTTGTCCCCACTGCTTGTGAGAATATCAAGATTTCTCCACTTGGGGAAGTTGAATTTTCCCCCTCTCTCACCATTCCCCCAAGGGGACTTTGAAATACTTTTTTATTCCCTGTTCAAATCCTTCTGGGATTTATCGAGGTATCACTCTGGACAAACCTACAAAATCTCATGCCCTACTCAAGGTTCCATGTACTTATGGAGCACACGCATTCTTAACATACAAACACTCCATATATGGTGTACAATCAGTGGCTCACAGTATCATCATATTGTTGTATATTCATCACCGTGGTAATTTTTTAGAACATTTGCATCACTCCAGGAAAAGAAATAAAAAGAAAAAAGATAAAACTCATACACACCATACCCCTTACCCCTCCATCTCATTGATCACTAGTATTTCCTCTATCCAATATATGTATATTTTAATTTTAACATTTGTTCTCCCTATTATTTATTTATTTTTAATCCATATGTTTTACTCATTTGTCGATACCATAGATAAAAGGAGCATCAGACACAAAGTTTTCACAATCACACAGTCACATTGCAAAAGCTATATCATTATACAATCATCTTTAAGAAACATGGCTACTGGAACACAGCTCTACAGTTTCAGATACTTCTTTTACCCTAATACACCTTAATTTAAAAAGGGGATATCTATGTAATGTGAAAGGATAACCTCTCAACTCTGTTTGAAATCTCTTTATTGACACTTTACTTTGTCTCATTTCTCTCTTACCTCTTTCGGTCAAGAAGCTCAATCCCTTGATGCTGAGTCCCAGCTCATTCTAGGATTTCTGTCCCACGTTGCCAAGGAGGTTTACACCCCTGGGAGTCATGTCCATGTAGAGAGGGGGAGGGTGGTGAGACTGCTCATCATGTTGGCTGGAGAGAGAGGCCACATCTGAGCAACAAAAGAGGCCCTCCTGGGGGTGACTCTTAGGCCTAATTTTAAGTAGGCTTAGTCTGTCTTTTGCAGGGATAAGTTTCATAGGAACAAACCCCAAGATTGAGGGCTTGGCCTATTGATTTGGTTATCCCCACTGCTTGAGAGAATATCAGGAATTCTCCAAATGGGGAAGTTGAATTTTCCCCCTTTCTCGCCATTCCTTCAAGGGGACTTTTCAAATACTTTTTTTATTCACTGTTCAAACCATTCTGGGATTTATCGGGGCATCACTCTGGACAAACCTACAAAATGTCATGCCCTATTCAAAGTTCCATGTACTGATGGTGTTCAATTAAACTGTTCATATAAGTTATATTAGGAAATGTATTAGTGAAAATATAAATTTTGTACCAAATATGTTTTTGCTTTAGTCTCACACAATAAGTTAAAGTTTTAAAATATGAATTACCATCTGTTTTCCACACCCTGCAATATTGACATTCCTTAGTTCTTCCTTATGTGAAAACATTTAATTTGTACATTTAGTCACTATCATTGTACACTCTAGGCATTCCTAGATTATACCATCTCAGTCTTTATTGTCTATCTTTCCTTCTGGTTTCATTTGTGCCCCCAGCCCTCCTCCCTCTATCATTCTCACATTCAGCTTCATTCAGTGTACTAATGTGATTGTGCTACAATTAGGAAGTATTGTGCTATCCACTTCTGAATTTTTACAATCAGTCTTGTTGCATAATCTGTATCCGTTCAACTCCAATTACCCAATATCTTCCCTACTTCCATCTCCTGATGGCCTCTGTTCTTGGCTGAAATTCTCCAAGTTCATTCATTAATGTTAGTTTATATCAGTGAGTATTTTTCCTTTTGTTTCTGGCTAATCTCACTCAGCATAATGTCCTCAAGATCCATCCATGTTGTTACGTGCTTCGAGACTTTATTCTGCTTTACAGCTGTGTAATATTATTCCATCTATGTATATACCACAGCTTGTTTAACCACTCATCTGTTGATGGACATTTGGGCTGTTTCCATCACTTGGCAATTGTAAATAATGCTGCTATAAACATTGGTGTGCAAATCTCCATTTGTGTCCTTGCCCTCATGTCCTCTGAATAAGTATCTATCAATGGTATTGCTGGGTCATATGGCAATTCTATACTTAGCTTCCTGAGAAACCGCCAAACTGCCTTCCACAGCTGTTGTAGCATTTTACATTCCCACTAGCAGTGGATAAGTGTGCCTCTTTCTCCACATCCTCTCCAACACTTGTCGTTTTCTGTTTTATTGATAATGGCCATTCTGGTGGGTGTGAGATGATCTTTCATTGTGGTTTTGATTTACATTTCCCTACAGGGAAGTTGAGCATCTTTTCATGTGCCTTTCGGCCATTTGTAATTCCTCTTCTGAGAAGTGTCTGTTCATGTCTTTTGCCCATTTTGTAATTGGGTTGTTTGTCTTTTTGTTGTCCAGTTGAACAATCTTTTTATATATTCTGGATACTAGACCCTTATCTGATATATCGTTTCCAAATATTGACTCCCATTGAGTAGGCTGTCTTTTCACTTTCTTCACAAAGTTCTTTGATGCACAAAAGTGTTTAATTTTGAGGAGTTCCATTTATCTATTTCTTTCTTCAGTGCTCGTGCTTTGGGTGTAAGATCTAGGAAATTGCCTCCTATTATCAGATTTATAAGATATTTCCCTACATTTTCTTCTAAAAGTTTTATACTCTTAGATCTAATGTTTAGGTCTTTGATGCATTTTTGAATTAATTTTTGTACAGGGGATAAAATATGGATACTCTTTATTCTTTTGCATGTGGATATCCAGTTCTCCACGTACCATTTAGTGAAGAGACTGTTCTGTCCCAGGTGAGTTAGCTTGAATGCTTTATCAAAGATCAATTATCCATAGATTCAGAAGGTCTATATGTGAACACTCTATTTGATTCCATTGGTCAGTATATCTATCTTTATGCCAGTACTATGCTGTTTTGACCACTGTAGCATCATAATACCTGATTTTAATACTTTAATACCTTAAAGTCAGGTAGTGTGCGACCTTCGACTTCATTTTTCTATCTCAGGATATTTTTAGCTATTTGGGGTACTCTGCCCTTCCAGATAAACTTGGTTATTGGTTTTTCTATTTCTGAAAAGTAAGTTTTGGGGATTTTAAATGGTATTGCATTGAATCGATAAATCAATTTAGGTAGAATTGACATCTTAACTACATTTAGTATTCCAGTCTATGAACACGGTATGCCCTTCTATTTATTTAGGTCTTCTGTGATTTCTTTTAGCAATTGTAGTTTTCTTTGTATAGCTCTTTTGTATCCTTAGTTAAATTTATTCCTAAATATTTTATTCATTTGGTTGCAATTGTAAATGGAATTTTTTTCTTTATTCCCCCCTCAGATTGCTCATTACTAGTGTATAGAAACAGTATAGATTTTTGTGTGTTGATCTTGTAGCCTGCCACTTTGCTATACTTATTTATTAGCTCTAGTAGTTTTCCTGTGGATTTTTCAGGGTTTTCGACATATACTATCATATCATCTGCAAACAGAGTTTTACTTCTTCCTTTCTAATTTTGATGCCTTGTATTTCTTTTTCTTGTCTAATTGCTCTAGCTAGAACTTCCAACACAATGTTGAATAACAGTGGAGATGGTAGACATCCTTGTCTTGTTTCTGATCTTAGCAGGGAAGTTTTTAGTTTTTCCCCATTGAGGATGATGTTAGCTGTGGGTTTTTCATATATTCTCTTTATCATGTTGAGGAAGTTCCCTTTTATTCCTATCCTTTGAAGTGTTTTCAACCAGAAAGTATGTTGAATTTTGTCAAATGCCTTTTCTTCATCAATCAAGATAATCATGTGGTTTTTCTGCTTTGATTTGTAGATATGGTGTATTACATAATTGATTTTATTATGTTGAACCATCCTTGCATACCTGGAACGAACCCTACTTGTTCATGGTGTATAATTCTAATATTATAATGTGCTGCTGATTTGATTTGCAAGAATTTTCTTGAGAATTTTTGCATCTATATTCATTAGACAGAATGGTCTGCAATTTTCTTTTCTTGTGGTGTCTTTGTCTGGCTTTGGTATGAGGGTGATGTTGGGTTCATAGAATGAGTTAGGTAACCTTTCCTTCTCTTCAGTATTTTGAAGAGTTTGAGCAGGATTGGTACTAATTCTTTCTTGAATGTTTGGTAGAATTTACATGTGAAGCCATCTGATCCTGGACTTTTCTTTTTGGGGAGCTTCTTAATGACTAATTCAATTTCTTTACTTGTGATTGGTTTGTTGAGGTCATCCATTTCTTCTTAAGTCAGTGTTCGTTGTTCATGCCTTTCTAGGAAGTTGTCCATTTCATCTACATTGTCTAGTTTATTAGCATAAAGTTCTTCATAGTATCCTCTCATTACCTCCTTTATTTCTGCAGGGTCAATGGTTACGTCTCCTCTTCCATTTCTGATTTTATTCACTTGTATCCTCTCTCCTTCTTTTCGTCAACCTTGCTAAGGGTCCACCACTCTTGATTTTCTCATAGAACCAACTTCTGGTTCTGTTGATTTTCTTGATTGTTTTCATGTTCTCAATTTCATTTATTTTTTTCTCTGATCTTCGTTATTTCTTTCCTTTTGCTTGCTTTGGGGTTAGTTTGCTATTCTTTCTCTAGTTCTTCCAAGTGAATAGTTAATTCCTCGATTTTTGCTCTTTCTTCTTTTTTGATATAGGCATTTATGGCAATAAATTTCCCTCTTAGCATTGCCTTTGCTGCATCCCATAAATTTTGATATATTGTGTTTTCATTTTCATTTGCCTCAAGATATTTATTGATTTCTCTTGTAATTTCTTCCTTGACCCACTGATTTTGTTTAAGAGTGTGTTGTTGAGCCTCCATATATTTGTGAATTTTCTGGCCCTCTGCCAAGTATTGATTTCCAACTTCATTCCTTTATGATCTGAGAAAGTGTTTTGCATGATTTCAGTCTTTTTATATGGTCTATCCTTAAGAATGATCCATGAGCACTTGAGAAAAAGGTGTATCCTGCTTTTGTGTGGTGTAATGTTCTATAAATGTCTGTTAAGTCTAGTTCATTTATTGTTACTCAAATTCTGTTTCTTTATTGATTCTCTATCTAGATGTTCTGTCCATTGATGAGAACAGGGTATTGAAGTATCCAGCTATTATGATAGATGTGTGTTTGCCTCATGTATTTTGGAGCACTCTGGCTCAGTGCATAAATATTAATGATTGTTATATCTTCTTGTTGAATTGTTCCTTTTATTAATACATAGTGTCCTTCTTTGTCTCTTTTGTTTTCCAGTGGAAGTCTAATTTGCTGCATATTAGTATAGCAACTCCTGCTCTTTTCTGATTGTTGTATGCATAAAATCTCTTTTCCCAACCTTTCACTTTCAACCTATATTTATCCTTGGGTCTAAAGTGCATCTCCTGTAGGCAGTATATAGATGGGTCCTGTTTTTTAACCCATTATGCCAGTCTGTGTCTTTTGATTGGGGAATTTAATCCATTAACATTTAGTGTTATCACTGTAAATGCAGTACTTTCTTCTCCCATTTTGCCTTTTGGATTTTACATGTCATTATCTAATTTTTCCCCTTTTTACCTTTACTGATAGTCTTCATTTCTATACTCTTGTCCACACCTCTCTCTCCTGTCTTTTCCTATCTGTCTCTAGTGCTCCCTGTAGTGTTTCTTGCAGAGCCGGTGTCTTGGTCACAAATTCTCAGTAATTTTTTGTCTGAAAATGTTTTAATGTCCCCCTCATTTTTGAAGGACAATTTTGCTGGATATAGAATTCTTGGTTGGCAGTTTTTCTCTTTTAGTATCTTAAATATATCATCCCACTGCTTCTTGCCTCCATGGTTTCTGCTGAGAAATCTACGCATAGTCTTATTGGGCTTGCCTTGTATGTGATGGATTGCTTTTCTCTTGCTGCTTTCAACATCCTCTCTTTCTGTTTGACATCTGACATTCTGATTAGTAAGTATCTTGGAGTACGACTATTTTGATGTATTCTGTTTGGGGTACACTGCACTTCATGGATCTGTAATTTTAAATCTTTCATAAGAGCTGGGGAATTTTCAGTGATAATTTCCTCCATTAGTTTTTCTCCTCCTTTTTCCTTCTCTTCTCCTTCTGGGATACTCACTGCACATATATTCATGCGCTTCATGTTGTCATTCAATTACCTGAGTCCCTGCTCATGGTTTTCCATTCTTTTCCCTATATTTTCTTTTGCTTGTCATATTTCAGATGTTCTGTCCTCCAGTTCACTAATCCTGTCTTCTCCCTCTTGAAGTCTAACATTTTAGTTTTCCATTGTTTTTTTTTCTTCTCTGCTAATGTGCCCTTCATTCCCATAAGGTCTGTGATTTGTTTTTTCAGACTTTCGATTTCTTCTTTTTGTTCATCCCTTGTCTTCTTTATATCATCCCTCAGTTTATTGATTTGATTTTTGATGAGATTTTCCATGTCTGTTTAAACATCCTGAATTAATTGTTTCAACTCCCGTATCTCGTTTGAATTATTGATTTGTTCCTTTGACTGGGCATTATGATTTGTTATTTTTTACTGGCATCTAGACATTTAATTTCCCTAAATTAGTTTATTCTGGAGATTGTTTTCACTCTTTTACCTAGAATTTTTTTACTGGATGACTTTGTTGTCTATCTATTCTTTGACATTCAGTTCAGCTTGTTCTAAACCTCTAGTTTAGGTTTTGTTTAACCGACCAGAATGTTTTAGTTCTTGTTTTCTTGCTTCTTGCCCTGCCTGTATGGTGCCTTTCCCCTTGCCCCCTTGGAAGGGTCTACTTAGGTATTATAGATCTCAGTCAGATTTTCCCAGACGAGACTGGCCTCCTTTCAGAAGGAAAGAGTCACCTGCGTCAGTTTTCCCTGAGGGTGAGACCCAGCAGGTTGAAAGACTTTCCTGTGAAGTCTCTGGGCTCTGTTTTTCTTATCCTGCCCGGTATGTGGTGCTTGTCTGCCTGCAGGTCCCACCAGCAAAAGGTAATGTGGTGCCTTTAACTTTAACAGACTTTCCCTGCTGGGGTGTGGTGGAGACAGAGGAGAGGTTGTTGGCTGGTTGTAGGTTGTAGTTAATTGCTTCACTTTTCCAGACCCCAGGTTCTGAATTCCTTGAGGGAGAGATTCCACCTTAGCTGGGCCCCACTTCTCTCATGAGGAAAGCACAGCCTCCAGGGAATTACCTCCTTTCACCTGACCAGCCTCTTCGTTGCTCAGACAAGCTTAATTCTGCCTTTGCCTGGGACACTTGGAGCCTGAGAAGCCTTGCAGTTGTATCCAAAGAGCAGTCAAGCTGCAGAACACAGCCACAAAAAAAGAAAAAAGAAAGAAAGAAAGAAAAGAAAAAGGAAAAAAAAACTTTTCAAAGCAGGAACCCCGTTCCTCTGGTTTGCCAATCAAGAGCATCAGTTGGTGTGTTGCTCTGTGTATCTCCAGGTCCTATGTACCCCCTCCTTTCCTTCAGGGCCCAGAAATTTTCAAGGATTTTGTGTTTTCCAATCCAGAAAAACCTCTGTTGTTTTTTTTTTTTTAATCAGCCCTGCCCCCTCTGTGCCAGGGCAAAAACTAGCAACCTCTGCTTTTACTCAAGGTTCAGCTGAGCTTGGGGCCTATTTTCAGTAGTCAGAATTTGTTAATTAATTCCACATTTGGAGCTTGGTTGTGCTCAGCCCCTGCTGCTACTAAAGTCTCTTCTCTTTCCCCTCTGGAAGCGGACTGTGGGGGAGGGGCGCCTGACCCCAGGCTTGGGGGACTCATGGTTCTGGGTGGGCTCACAGCTGGTCCAGCTTGTCCAGACTGGTGGATGCTGTGTGTCTGATCACTGACGTGGCCCCAGCAGTTGCTCTGTCCTGTTCCTTGCTATTTATTAGCTGCTCTGGAGGACGAACTAAATCCCACACCTCACTAAGCTGCCATCTTGGACCTCCTGTCAATCAATTATTGCACAGAAGCTCTTGATCTTAAGGCATTCCCATTTGTCTATTTTTCCTTTTGTTACTTGTGCTTTAGGTGTAAAGTTTAAGAAACTACCTTCTATTACTAGATCTTGAGGATGTTTCCCTGCGTTTTTTTCTAGAAGTTTTATGGTATGGGATCATACATGTAGGTCTTTAACCCTTTTTGAATTAATTTTTTTATAGAGTGTAAGGTACGGGTCCTCTTTCATTCTTTTGGCTATTAAAATCCAATTCTCCCATGCCCATTTATTGAAAAGGCAATTCTGTCCTAGTTCAGTGAATTTGGGGGTCTTGCCAAAGATCAATTGTCCATAGATTTGGTGGTCTAGCTTCACTCTTTTGACTCAGTTCCATTGGTTGATACTTCTTTGTGCTAGTATCATGCTGTTTGACCACTGTGATTTTAAAATAAGCTTTAAAGTCAGTAAATGTTAGTCCTCCCACTTTGCTCTTCTTTTTAATGATATCTTTAGTATTCAGAGTCTCTTTCCCATCCAAATAAATGTGATATTTTTTTCCAAGTCTTCAAAGCAGGTTCTTGGGATTTTGATTGGTGTTGCATTGAATCTGTAGACCAGTTTGGGTAGAATTTACATCTTAATGACATTCAGCCTTGCTATCCATGATCATGGAATGTCTTTCCATCTATTTAGGTCATTTTAAATTTTCTTCTAGCAACTTTTTTTTAAACTTTTTTTATTGTACACAATAAATATATACAAAGCAAAGAAATAAAAAAGCAATAATTTTCAAAGCACTCTTCAACAAGTAGTTACAGGACAGATCCCAGAGTTTGTCATGGGCTACCATACCATCATCTCAGATTTTTCCTTCTAGCTGCTCCAGAATATAGGAGGCTAGAGGGTTTAAATATTTTTTTATCATCACAATTGACTTTTTGTGAAAAATGACATATATACAAAAAAGCTATAAATTTCAAAGCACAGCACCACAGTTAGTTGTAGAACATATTTCAGACTTTGACATGGGTTATAATTTCACAATTTTAGGTTTACTTCTAGCTGCTCTAAAATACTGGAGACTTAAAGAAATACCAATTTAATGATTCAGCATTCATATTTATTTGTTAAATCCTATCTTCTCTGTGTAACTCCACCATCACCTTTGATCTTTCCATCCCTCTCTTTAGGGGTGTTTGGGCTACGGCAATTCTAAGTTTTTTCATACTGGAAGGGTCTGTCAGTAATATGGGGTAGGGAGATGGAACTATCTGATGTTCTGGAGAGGCTGGGCTAGGTTTCAGGACTTATCTGACCAGGGACCCATCTGGAGGTTGTAGGTTTCTGGAAAGTTACTCTAGTACCTGGAAACCTTGTGGGATCTTATATATTGCCCTGGGTGTTCTTTAGGATTAGCTGAAATACTTCTGGTTAGGGTTTGGCAGATTATGACAGGTAGCAAGGTCTACCTGAAGCTTGCATAAGAGCAACCTTCAGAGTAGCCTCTTGACTCTATTTGAATTCTCTCTGCTGCTGATACTTTATTAATTACACTCCCTTTCCCCCTTTTGATCGGAATGGAATTGTTGATCCCGTGGTGCCAGGTCTGGATTCATCCCTGGGAGTCCTCTCCCATGTCACCAGGGAGACTTTCAGCCCTGGATGTCATGTCCCATGTAGGGGGAAGGGCAGTGATTTTACTTGCAGAGTTGGGCTTAGAGAGACTGAGGCCACATCTGAGCAACAACAGAGGTCCTCCAGAAGTAACTCTTAGGTATGCCTATAGGTAGTCTAAGCTTCTCCGCTACCTACATGAGCTTCACAAGAGTAAGCCTCATGATCAAGGGCACGGCCTATTGACTTGGGTGTCCCTAGGTTTGACACAGTATCAGGGAACTCCCTGATGGTAAGGTTTAATAGTTCCATATTCATTTCCCCCTCCCTCAGGGGACTTTGCCAGTACTTTTAAATTATCTGCTTAATATACTCTAGGATGTTTCCAGGCATTACAATAATCTATACAGGATTAAAAGACCTTTTTCTTATTTTGTGCTTCCTATATTTCAGTTGTTCAACTGAGCTATACAGATAGGTTGAATTAGATTATGCACCACAGAAAATTTCAGTTCCAGACCAAATAAACCTTTCCTCCACTGGTCTCAAAGAGTATGTGTGGTTCTACAATATAGACACTGTCTTCCTTACCCCTAGGTTCTGAATTACTTTAACCCCAACCTGTTCGACTTCATTCTTATCTCTAAACATCAGGTTATATATATAAAACAGCCTCTCAAAATCCAGAAATAATAATCACTCTGGACTTAATGTGTCTGCTCTAAAAACTTACAATCTAGGCCTCTGTTTTCTTATAAGCAGTTTCTAAAGGTGACCATACCATTGTTGTTTTTTTGCTTCTGGCTTATTTTGTCTCACCAAATGTCCCAAGTGTTCATTCCCATCATTGCATGCCTCACGACATTGTTCCTTTGTGTAGTGGCACAGCTTTCATTCATAGGTACACACCATCATTCGCTGTTGTACTTCTCCGTCAGTGCATCCTTCAGCCATCTGCATTCATCGGGCATCATGTAGAGGGCCCAAAGTCCACAGTCCATCAATATTCTCAATTTTAGATAATTTCATTGTTCCCAAGAGAAAGAAGACCAATAAACACACCCTCACCAAATGGGAGATCTAAACCTCCTCTTAACTCTTGTCCTTCCCCC